>OZ059905.1:27681410-27891410 GCA_964057215.1 Oscheius myriophilus
ATATGTGTGTATGTGTGTAAGTGTGTATGTGTGTATGTGTGTATGTGTGTATGTGCGTAAGTGTGTATGTGTGTGCGTGTGTGCGTGTGTGCGTGTGTGTGTGTGTGAGTGTGCGTGTGTGCGTGTGTGTGAATCCATTCAAAGAGGAAAAGAACAAACTTTTTTGAAAACACTGCTACATTGTGTCAAAAACATATACTTTTCAAATATTTACAGACAAATTCAAAACGTAGACTTATTTTCTCACAGCATCGATCACACTGTCTGCAACCTTCTGACCCATTCCAACAAGAGCCATTGGTGCGGCATCTGAAATAATTTCTTTTCTTTAGCATGTTTCCTATCTTACGCGTAATGTCCACTCCGGCGTCGATCACTTTGTTGGCCAGTGTTTTCAAACCAAAGAAGTCTGGAAGAATTGAAAGAGGAGTTTTAAGTATAGCTTTATCAAGAGCCATGTGTGCGGCGAGGGCTTCTGAAGGCAGGGCGACTAAAACAAAGTTGTGGAGGATGCCTCGGAAAGAATTCAACTTACCGACAGAGTGAGCAACTTGTTTTCCAGCGTCAATAATGTTTGCAGGGGGTCTCGGTCTAATTCCCATCGGTTGGACCCCAATTTCAGGCTGTGGTATTCTGGGTCGAACTAGCTGAATCGTTGGGTCGATTGGTCTGGGCTGTCCTGGCCCGATCTCCCAAGGCTGTGGTCGAACGGGTTGTATATTGATTGGTCTCGGTTGTCCAGGTTGGATTGGCCAGGGCTGTGCATTAATTGGCGGAACATTGATAGTCCCAGGTTGTAGAGGAATGGGGCGTGGTTGTCCTGGCTGAATTGGCCATGGTTCAGGCATTCCTGGTCTCATGGGTTGAGGTTGTCCTGGTTGAACAGGCCATGGCTGAGGCATACCAGGTTGAGGTATTCCCGGCTGGGGCAGATACGGTGGGCCGGGCTGCTGTGGCCACTGTTGTGGGTTGTTCTGAGGCTGAAAATTTGAATAACGGCAAATCATATGCTCCATTTCCAACGAATGGGCCAGGATTTTCAACAATTTTAAAGGACTAGGTACCTTTGGCCCTGCAACGATCTTAGATAAATGTCTGCGCACTCCGCTTTCACAGTGCTCATTTGCCTATTCTATCTCTGTTTAATGCAATGTTTCAAATCCTTTTTGGTTAAATACGTGTCGAAGACCATCCCTTGGAAATAGACTATACAAACTCACAAAAGCCACAACATTACTGGCAAGTAGAAGAAGAGACCACATTTAGAGACGGCGTGATTTCTTTTTAGTTTATCTCATTTTTATACTACGAAAGTCTTAGTTTACTGATAACCGCAGTCTAGCAAACCAATTACCAAGAAACAGTTTTCTTTCGAAAGAAACAGCCAATGAACATTGGTGTGCGAAAATGGCAGAGAAGGTATGTATTTTAGGTGTTTAAAAAACCTTTGGAGCCTCTCGGCCAAACTTCAAAAAAGGAGCCTGACATCTTAGGAATGCGGGCGTTCATAATCCATGTTTTGATAAAAAATATCTTTAAAAAGTTGATCCAACCGTGGAACACGCAAAGAATTATCAGAATGTGTATAAATAGAAAACTACGAGTGACTGGCGCAAGTTTTCGAAAAAATGGAAGCAATGGAAAAATTTTGTTAATATAAGAATTGCCTAAAAACGAACTTTTTAAATTTCCCCTTTTCAAAGTTTTCCCTTTTGTTTCAACTTTTTACCTTTGGCGATTTATGTTTACCAAGTCAAATCGATGTTTTTGTGTATTGCAAAAGCCTTATCACTTTTCCCAGACTTTGTTTTGAGAGGACCAAAAATACCCGGAAATAAATGATAAGAGTGTCTATGTTCAGGTTTGACGTGTTTAAAATATCTGAAAACGGCAAACAAAGAAACATAAACTTTTTCAGTGTGTGAAACTAAATAGAGTACTTCAATCATATCGATTATGGTTTTTTGACAGTTTTGATTACCACTATTTCTTTGGTAATTGACTATATTGGAAAATGACAGAAATAAAAGTGTCGATCGAAGTCTACTTAAAGATTATGTAAATGTTCACAAAATCGTCGAAATGGCCTAAATCAATTGTCTTCAATTTGATAGGTTGATATAAACGATTTCAATTTTATAGTTCCACGGCTGATATGCATCAAAAACGCAAATCAAAGAGCTGGAAATTACATTTTCTTTGTTTTTGGGTTATCCAGGGCTATGGATTTTTTTCACCTTGACATTGTGCTAAAACGAGGCACAGTCTCTGCTAAAACACGCCTCAAGATGCGCCCCTAAACCTATTAAAAAGTCGACTATAATTGCCATTCATCCATGTCGCCTTTTGCAAAAACCCACCCTTAAGTTGAATACTGAATTCGGCTCACTATCAGGTTAAAAAATTTCGATTGCAAAGGGCAGTAAGAAGGGTTTTTTCTTTTCATTTTCAATTGGATACGGTCGAAAATTATGCGAATCAACAATGCTAACCTGTCTCGCACCCTCCTAGTTTTTAAAAGCCAATCTTATTCAATTTTACTCGTCGCCAAACGACCTTTCTCACAAATCTGTGACATTAGCATAACTTTCAGTAAGAAATAAGTGAAGACTATGCAAAAATGTGAATGTGTAGCTATGTCACTATTCATTCTAATTATCGCAGGTCATCGAAATTTCCAAAAAAGGTCGGTGGGCGAGAAGTATAGAATGAAACTGTTCACATTAGCATGTTTTGTAAAAGGCATACCCGCAGGGCGTACTGGCCATCTGCACAATTTGCGGATCGTCGGGCGTATTTGGCGAATTCGGAGCGTGCTTTCTCGAAAACGGTGAATTTTCGACCCATTGTCATATACATTTTCAAGATCAGCGAATTTTTCTTCTTAATTTCGCCAATGCTGATTGTGCGCAAAGTTCTTGCCAAGTCTTCATTTGCATACGATTCTGAAAGGCCCCTGACGATCCCTTAAAATCAAAACATAAAGCTGATTCACATTGTTTTGCATTTTCATTGCTTGATTATGCTTTTCTTCCTGTTTTTCTAACTGAACTATTAATGACACACACACTTTTTGTTGCAAACCACACATCTGTGATTGTATTGTCATTTTTCCATAACGCCAACCACGAAACATTCTTTGTCTTCGCCCAAATTCATCATGTTCGAGGATAAAATGTGTTCCTATTCTTATGCTTCTTTTACAATCGTCGCCGAACTTTCTACTTTGTTTTGGATTTTTGCAATATGGTCCATAACCAATAAAGAAGTTAAACTATGCCGGACTTACCTTTTAAAAGCCGCGGTTGGTTTAATTTTTGGCAGTTTTAAAACAAATTAAGTTTGCAGATAAGTGATTTAATTTATTCTTTCAATCTATCGTGGGTTATGACAGCTGATTTGTTATTTCCTCTGCCCGCTGCCACTGTTCTAGGAATCGGAAAAATCTTCGGACACGATGCTGGACCATATATGGTAGGGAAGACCAGAAGTCAAAGCTCAGCTACGCGGGCCTTCTGGGTGGTCGCGGCCTTCGGCCGCTCTGTTAAGCTGCCTGCAGCCGCTTAGGCACACTGCCTTCTGCCGATCGAGTAGGCGGCCTACGGCCGCTTAGGTGAGAAGCCTTTGGCTGCTTGTGTTGACGGCTTACGGCCGTTGTAGTAGGCGGTCTGCGGCCGTTCGTGTAGGTGGCCTTTGGCTGCTAGCCTATTTCCAACGAAAGGGTGGGCGGCTTTCCACTCTTATTTGACAACGGACGGCGTTAAACATTGAAGTGAATAACAAAAAATGAAGGAAAAAGCACTGTGAAAGAGGAGTGCACAGACGATCGCGGCGGGACCTAATGTGCCAATCTTAATGGCTTTGGCCGAAAACCGGAGCCGTTTTTTGGAAACACACTATAACAGATTCACTGATAACAAATGTTTATCAGGAAATGTAAAGCTCTGAATAAATTAAAACTTTAGGTTTGGTTTTCACTTGTCCTCGGAAATTCGACTCTTTTTGCCATCAATGATTGTTGCCTTCTCCGGGTTCTCATAATTTATGACAATCAGCAAATGATCGATCGTATGCATGGATGGCAGTGAGTTTCAGGCCAATCAAAAAAGTTAAACCCAAACCAAATCAGAAGCACTATAGAGATTATTTATTTTTGATAAAACCCTTTATTAAATTGAAATTTTTCATGAAACTTTCAGAGGAGCTCTATCATTCCTTGCTGTGAACGCGTTCGCAGCTGTTGATTTGTTTGTAGTAGCCAAATTCTCTTTTACAACGGCAGAAGTAAGTTTTCTTTGTTAAAAATGAAATTGTCTGTCTTAGGGTATATGGAACTATGCTGTTCGTCATAATCTCACCAACTTCTACACCGAAAGAGTTGGTCCAAATGATGTCATAATTAACGTAGCTTTCGAAAAGGCTAATATTATAATACCCGGTAAGTACGATTCATCACCCATTTTTTCGTCTATTGGGACTTCGTATTTGTTGTTAAAAGCGTAACATATAAGCCGAAGAGAGGGCCACTTAATTTCTATGAAGGTGAAAAAACTTCGCGCCATTTGCTTCAAGTATGTATTTTACAAACTGTTGTGTATGAACGGATAATTTAATGATACACAAGCATGGGCATTCCCACGACATCGTTTCCACAAAGAGCCACGGTTTTTTTTGTTGCAACAAATCGCAGTTAGGAAATCGCGGTTAGGAAAATCGCAATAAATCGCAGTTAGGAAAATCCAAATGTTTCGTTTTTTTTTGGATGCGTCTAAATCTTACGACCTTCCATAGGGCATACCGTGCTCTTTTACTAAAAAACGTTAAATGTTTCTAATTGTACATTTACTTTTCTACTTATAGCGGTGGCCAAATGAGCATCGGGTGCGTTTTCGCTTCTCGCACACTATTTCTGCCTGAGTGTCGGACGACGGCTGCATTAAAGAGACAGTCAGGCAGGTTTCACAACATTGGCTAAATTTAGAGAGAAAAATTTGCTGAAAATGTATATGACTATGGGTCGAAAATTTACCGTTTTCGATAAAATACGCTTCAAAGTCGTTAAAAACGGGTCTCCGTCCAAATATTTGTAGACGGGCAGTACGTCCTGCGTGTCCGACATTTACAAGTCATGCTGATAAGCCGAATTTCATTCTAATGCCATATGCAACACCTCATTTTCGACAAATCTGAATAGATTCCGTGCACATTAGAATAATAGAAAGAATTTCACTCCAGGCGAATCCAATCTAGTACCGGAATCTTCTCAAAATTTCCAAAATCGGTGAGGTGCATGCATTGCGGCAGCATGCATGCTCTTGAGTTGAAAAAATTATGTAAATAAACGTTGCGAACGGAACTCATTCGCGACTTTTATTTCTACTTTGGAATGTACCATGTTTTTTCAGCAATAATGGTTTCTCTCGGAATGACGATCATTATTTGCTTAAACATTGGTTGTTCCGTGGCTGTTTTGGTCAAAATATACCAGTCGAGGCATTTCGTTTCGGCCAATACCTACGGAATTCAGAAACAGTTTACGTACATGCTGTTTCTACAGGTTGTGAAGAAAACTATCCCATAAAACACATTTCAGGTCGCTTTGCCCTGTGTTGCTCTCATTTTTCCAATTGTCCTGCTGATTTCTTTCAATGTGTATTTTAAGTCAACCGCCCTGCTGGAGTCTCTTTTATATCAACACATGTGTTATATTGTGATAATTGGCTACCCACTCATTAATGTTTGTATTTCCTTTTATTTTATGTCTCCGTATCGTGACTTTTTACACAAGTTCCTCCTAAGAATTGGTGTAAATTTGAAGAAAACGAGAACTCAACCGCTGCCCCAAATGTCGGTCAGCTCCAACGTCCAAACCACAAAACTATGATCGTTGTCACAGTTATCAATTTAGTTGTTATTTTGTTTGCCCATTGACAATAAATACTACATTTTACCTTCGTCATTGTGCAGTACTGGCAATAAAGGTACGTCAAAATGGTTTTTCTCAAGTTTAACGACCGACCGAGTTTGCATATGTCCCCGCTTTAGAAAATGTTGAATTCTTCAAAAAGCCGACTTTTCATAGAGGCCACGACCAAAAATGACGACCAAAAATGGAATGTTTTCAGCAGTGTCATCTCTTGGAACGGACCAAACACAAATCGGTTAGCCATGCATTTTAAGCATTTTTATGCTCTATTCAATAAGAGGAACAAGACTTGGGTTGATAAGAAAATTTTCAATGGCCCAAAATTTTCAGCATGTTTAAAAATTGTGATTTTTCGATGTTGGGCGCTTATTTTAGAAACTGTTTATATTATGATAATAAAAAAACCATTTATCCACCTTGATGTATTGGTTTTTTTGTCATAGTTTGAGTAGTAATCAACGTTTGAAATCCTTGTCAATCGGATGTGCTTTCGGTCCTTTACAAGCGAAAACACGTTTGAAAATGGCCCGCCTTTCGTCTTTTTGACCGCTATCAAAAGTAGGTTTTGTGAAGAAATCAAAAATGCCTGAAGGGGCAGCTGGGTCAAATGAAAATTCTACCGTCATTTTACATGTTTTCCAATTTACTAGACATATAGAAACTCAATCGGACGTTACTCAATCGATTTCAATCAATTTCCTTGGACTTTGCCGGACTACTGTTGATTGCAAATTCATTTCCTATTTTTAAGCTTATTCGCGTATTTTTAAAGTAATGTGTAATCCCTTTTAATAAAAATTTACCGTATTTGTGTGTGTGTGTGTGTGTGTGTGTGTGTGTGTGTGTGTGTGTGTGTGTGTGTGTGTGTAAATTGGGGCCTTCAGATTTTGTTGATCTCTTATAATAAAACGCTACCGTGTTTGTGTGTGTGTGTGTGTGTGTGTGTGTGTGTGTGTGTGTGTGTGTGTGTGTGTGTGTGTGTGTGTGTGTGTAGTGTATCAGCGTAGGTCCAATTTGAATTGAAAGACTTTGGCAATTTGGCAATTTGAACACCGTTCTTCTGAAGAACACCGCATGATTGCACTTCGCTTTATGTTTTTATATGTTTCCGCTTTTTCAAATGAAGCGGATTAAATGCGTGTGTCACATAAAAAAACAAATCTGAATTCTTACACTACAAATCCAATCTATTTATTTTAATGTTTTTACCGTTAACGTTTCAAAAAAATTTTAGTTAAAAAATAGGGTTACATCTTCTCTAATATCCTTTTTTCAATTGCATAGCTTGCCTTTTTTTCAAAAACTGTTTATTGAAAGGTATGCTACAAGAAAGTGTCTATCTTACGGCTGTTTATCGTATCTTTTCAACATTTGTCGAAATCGCCACTGTCCAGATATCAGCCAATCAATAACAATTTGAAATGGAACAAAGGGCCAACTTTTCAGCTATCTTCAGAAAAGTTTTGACGTTTCTGCCACAGACGCCAAAGTGGAATTCTGCCTGAAACAACATCGAAATCCGAACCAAGTTCGAGGTCAAATGCCAGTTTCATGTCTGATGGACCTTCTTTTTCGTATTTTCGGGCATCCTGGCTGACATTTGGGCTGAGAGGGTTCAAGAGTAATCAAAACTCCAAAAAAAAAATTTCTTGGATTCGCCAAAACAGACAGAGATTTTGGATTTTCAGTGAAAACCCGTTGAAGAGGCTAATGGCCAATTTTTTCGAATTTTGAGAGGGTGTCTGAGAGGGGATATGATGGAACAGGTCCAGACATGCCTAATTGTAATTTTTGCAATCACAGAAAACCATTTCATTGCCTTCAGATGCATTTTTCAGCCACTTTCTGTGGTGCCTATATACTTTTTGCGATTGCGTATTTTCGAATATCTGGGCTCTCATTAGCATTTGCAAATTAAATTAGGCGACAAAATGGCTCCCGGGGTTTTCGACCACGAGGAATCTATTGGCGTCAACCCCATAAACTCCAGGCTGACCGATTTTCCAAAATCTCGAAATTTCGGGGTGCCCCTATACTTTTTGCGGGCACTGTATTACATAGTTACATCTTTTTAACTATGTAATAGTAATTCATAGTTACATTTTTTTTGTAAAAATAAAGCGTTTATGAATTTCGTTAACTCACATTATGATTTTGAAAAAAGTTACTATTATACAAATCAGGCTGGTTTGAACCCGCAACATTGGATATTGACATTTGCAAAAAGAAGAAGTCAGTGAAAGAAAAAATGGCACCGTTAAATATAAAAAATTAAATAGTTTGCTTTTTTTTATTTTCTAGAAAAAAGGTGAAAACCGTTGTATATTTGTAAACGCTTCAAAACCAGAATTTTATTTTCCTCGACTTTGATCGTTTTGGCTGCTTACACGGCCTGAGTATCCAATTTTGTATGCATTACTTTTGTGTATGAACTACAACAACATTAATTCATTGGCACGTCGTTCGGGCATTTTTTAATTATTTTCTTTGGATTTAGTCGGACTACGAGTCATAAGACTACAAAATTGGTTTCAGTTTTAATTTCTCATCCGTTTCAGCATAATTTGTTGTTTTGTTTTCGCCGAAATAAAATATTTTCCTTTTTTTCCATCTGAGTTGCAGCATGAAATTCAGTTTTTGTGCCCACTCATTCAGGTTTTCTCTGCATGACCGAGGTATTCCGCCCACCCTGTCAGGACTCATTTGCCATTTCCTTTTGAAACCCATACACTGGGATCTACTGGCATTTTTTGGTCGAAAATTGTTAAAGCTGAATTGTCTTGCAAAAACAGCTGAAAAAGGTTTCAACATTATCAAACCACCCCGGTTTTTAGATTTTTCTTGATTCGGCGGCCCCTTAGTGCCAAGGCGATTGGGGGCCGCACTTTGGTGCCATCCGTCGCTTTCCACCGCACCGCCCTCTACTTTCTGGAAATGGCTCAATTTGCCTTTTACGCTGCGCTTCTATTCAACAAACTGAATCAAAAAAACTATCAAATGCATATTGGTTTTCTCTGCATGACCGAGGTATTCCACACTTTCAAAATTCATTTGCTTTTTTTATCTGAAACCCCAGACACAAGGATCTGATGGCATTTTTGTGCCTGATCAGCAAAAATAAGAAAATGTTGAATACAATCTTTGATTTTTTCAATGTCTTTGCTACAAAACGATGTTGACAGCAGTTATTTTTTTGAATGTAGTCTTTCAGTTTTTTGCGGTCCTTTAGCAGATCGCCGCCCGAGATATTTTACTTATGTTTTTTGCTTTGGTTTTTTTGTGAAATGAACCCTGTAATGAAAATTTTCCGTCATGATTTTTACTATTTCTAGATAAAGTTTGACCGCCTTTTTCTTTTTCTGTCGGATCTATTTTAAGGTTGCTTTTAAAGGAATGCTGAACGAAAGTGTTTACATAACAGCAGCCTACCGAATCTGGGCAACCATTGTCGAAATTGGGACCGTTTTCTGGATTTACACAATATGGACACATTCGAGTAAAGAAATGAAAAAGTGTCGTTTCTACTTGTTGAAAGCCGCAGTTGGTTCTACTTTTCAAGCTTCACCGTCTGTTTTTTTTAGGTAACCGATTTAGCGTGTTCCTTCTACTTATCCTGGTTCATGTTAGCTGACATTGTTTTTCCCCTTCCAGGAGCTAGAATTCTCGGATTCGCTCGATGTTTCGGCCCTCACGCTGGTCCTTTCTTGGTATGTTTTAGAATTTCGTAAACAAGCGATTAGAAGTATAGTTACCGCCAAACGGGAATCATGCCAATTTGTGCCTTTATTCTCTGTTGATATTCAATTAGATTACGATCATATGCTAATCTATAATTAACAGAGAATACTGGAACGAAATTGGCGTGATGCCCGTTTGGCGACAGCTATACTAATTTTCATACTTAAAGGGGAAAGACCTCGTAAAATTGATTTTTCAAATCTTTATAAGAACAACTTCATTGAATATTCTTAGCCGTTGCCACTGATTCCTTATAATAGCCGTTGATTCCTTATAATAGATATATAATAGCCGTTGCCACTGATTCCGAAACACACCCCTTTTATTTTTTTTTGACTGCAACCGGTGCATGTGTACACGGCAGAGAAAGGCGAGAGATCGCGGAAAAAATGGAGACGCAGAATGGCGCGCAATTCAAACGATATTTTCGACAAAACTTCAGGCGCTTCTAATTTGGTTCATTTTGATCCAAAAAGAGACAATGGGACACTTTTTCGAATTAGAAGAATGAGATCTACTCATTTATTGCAAGAAAACGTTTTTACGCGGTCCTTCCCCTTTAAACGTTGTTATAAACATGGAGAACCCCACAATTTGGCGCTGTCTCAATTACGGTTTTTTAACTCCTCAGACGCGATTTTTGTAATGTTAGAATACTCGTGCGACACATGTCTTGGTTTTTTTATCAAACTTTGTCAAAAACCGAAAATCCTCGAAAAATTGACGGTTTTGGAGAAAAAAAATATAGCTTTTTAAAAAACAATTTTGGGTAACCCTGACAACAAAAATTGGTCCATAAGTTAGCGACCGCAGACCATAATTTATAAATTATTTTTTCGCCCTTTAGTGTAAATTTTCCTTCAGATAATACTTTAACTTAAACTTTTTCTTTTAACACTTTGAAATTTTATTAACAACGAAGAGAAATATCTCGCTTTGAATAGCCGAAATTTCGTTTTGTTTCTGCATTAGAGCCATGGTTGGGAGGGGCTCCTGCTAAACATCGGACACAAAGTTGGTTGATTGTAAAATCAACGTTTTCAAATCATTTATGTATTGCAATGATTTTTTGTATTTTTCTCGTATTTTGAAACCAGAATTATCTCGAACATGATAAAATTACACGTTTAAATGGCCTCGGGCACAATATGGCATTTAAAAATGGAGCGCGCATTTGGCAGTGGAGCGCTAAAGTTGTCGCTATAAATTAAAATTCCATTTTTAAATAAAGATTGTGAACGAGGGGGAGGATGGAAATTGCGTTTTTTATTCGTAAAAGATAGAAAAACACCTGATTTGTCCATATAATTTTGTCTCTTAAGTGCGTCGCACTTAATTTGCTTGTATTTCAGAGAGAACTGAAATCTTGCAAAAAGTGATACTTGGAAAAACTGTATTTATTTTAACTTGCTTGATTACCCGCTCGCTTGTGTCACTTATTATAAAGGGAAGCAGTATTTAGAAGGTTTCTAAAGGGATTTTGGGCACATCACTGCTACTCCTGACGAAAGATAGGCCGCCAAAGTAAAAATATCGCGAGAACTTTTTTCGGGGAGGATGGATTTTTGATTTTAGTAGTTTGTTTTGTGTAACACGTAGTACTTATCATGACAGTGAAGATCATGTAAGTGCTCCCTATCTGACTTGGAAATTATAGCCAAAAAAACCGAGAAAATCGTGTTTTTCTCCTATATATTGATTGAATTTGGCGTTTTAAGTTATTTCATCCCTTTGCTCGTGTGATTTTACATAGTATTCCGTTTTTTAAAAAAAATTATTTCATAAAAATACGCGCGCAGGCCATTAAATTCATATTTTCTTAGCATTCCAGGCTTACCGCGCCGAGGCCGCCTTTGCTGTCCCTACCATAAGGCATGTTGAACAGTATAGATTTTGTTGTCACTGGACCATTTTGAGCAAAACTACAGTAACAAGGGGTGGCCTACCGTAACCCGCGACCGAAAATCGATAAATGTCTACAAGTATCAAAATAGTGTTTTTATACAAAATCGTTTTTTTTTGTCGTTTTTTTGTTGACAAAATTGGAGCAAAATCCATCACATCGTGGTGTTCGAGTTATATAGAATCTTACAGACCTTTAATTTATGAATTGTTTGGAAACATTGAAAAAGTAAATACAAAAAGGAAGTAAAGTTTGGATAGCTGAATTTTCAGATGGCAGTTAATCAAAAATTTCAGTTATGTGGTGGTATGATTGTCGCAACTTCCACTTTAATTGCAATCAATGACTGTTGTCTATTAAGAGTTTTCCTAATATACAATCAGCCCGCTTATATAAAGAAAATGCATGGTTCGCCGTGAGTTTGATGTAGTATAACTAAGGGAGTAATTTGTTTTCAGTGGGGTTTTATTCTTTTTGTTTGTTCATTTTGTAATAGCCATTGGATTTATCACAATCACATATTTGTGCTTTACTTGCAAAGAAGTAGGCGGATCTGAATATCTTAATTTCGTTTCAGGAAATGGAGGATTATGCCATGCGTCATAATATATCTGAGATGTTCAATGAAAGAATTAAACCAGACGATATAGTTGTAAGTGTAATGTTCGATACGGCAAATATGCTTCCAGCAGGTGAGTCAATGAAATTTCCATCAAGGACAAATGGCATATGGATTTCGACGTGGGGAACAAAAGTTAACTAAAAAATTTGTAACCGGTCGAGGGTTCTCTTTCACTTTAAGACGCGATATCTGAGAGGGTCGAACTGCTTTGGGCACAAAAATTTCAAATTGGTCCGATCGAGCCCAAAGTTTGTGTACAAGCTATCTAGGACCCATAAAAATAAAAAAAATGATAAGGATAATCAATTATCGGTTTTTGGGTCGGAGTAATGAAACCGACCACCGGGGTACTGTAACTACCTTTAAACTTAAGATAAGTTGCAAATTTTACGCTGACAAACTTTGTAATTAATGTCATAATCAATTTCCCCTTCCCGAAAAAAGTTAAAAGGCAATATATGAATGGAAAAGTACTCAAATAATATTTTCTTCCGAGTTTCAAAAAAGTATATCGCAGATTTTGGATATGTTGTTAAGCTTACCATTCTGCATCATACATATTTTTCTGAACTTCACGTTGTCTCGGCAGAACGAAAAAATTTTCTGCATCATACATATTTTTCTGAACGCACGTTGTCTTGGCAGAACGAAAAAAACGCAAAGAAACACGTGCCTCACCCTCCGCGGCGCCCTTTCGCGCGCCAGAGTAGCCGATTTCTGCGCTAACCCGGATGTTACGTTTCCAACAATGTCTTTCGACTGTATTTAACTGATTCTTTGGTGTTTTAGTGAAAAAATGATTTTTTTATAAAAACTTTTCTGAAAAAGTTACCAAACAAACTGTAAAGAATAATTTTACTGGAAATTTTTGGTTTTTTGAAGTAATAATCTGATTCTCTATCATTTTCTTCCCAAACAAGCTATTTTCCATATTTTTAGCCTTTAAAATGGCAACGTGGTAGAATTTTTCCAAAATGGGCGCGCATTTTGGGCTGAAACACTCAAAAAGCAGATAAGCTATTTCAATGTTTTAGCGCGGCGGGCGCCTTTGACAGTCGCTTTCTCTGGCATTTGGGCCAGTAAAATTATTCTTTACAGTTTGTTTGGTAACTTTTTCAGAAAAGTTTTTATAAAAAAATCATTTTTTTCACTAAAACTGTTCATAACACCAAAAATCAGTTAAATACAGTCGAAAGACATTGTTGGAAACGTAACATCCGGGTTGGCGCAGAAATCGGCTACTCTGGCGCGCGAAAGGGCGCCGCGGACGGTGAGGCAAATTTCTAAAACTTTTGGGTCCGTGTCATTTTGCAGACCGTGGTTTTTCAAAATACTCAGAATCAGTTTTAAGTGAAAGTCGTGTTATAGCAAAATTAATTTCCCGAAACATTTTTAAGGTGTTGAAGTTGTGCGTTATAACCTGAATTGTTTCGAAACACTAGTTAGCCATTTCCCGTTTATGAAAATTCTTGAGAGAAAAAACCTGAACAGCCCGAAAATCGGCAAATTTTTCCGTGTTTCGTGCGAACACTTTTTCCCTTAAGACTTTGCGTGTTTGCCAATTACTACTGTTTTAAATCAACTTTTCTACAAAACTGCGTATACAAAAAAATGATTCAAAGTTTTTCTTAAAAATCGACCATAACCAGGGCTCACCTACCTCAACCCGGGACGCAAAATTTACCCGGCCCAAAAGTTTCAGAATTTCTTATTCCAGACGTAGGGATCCCACACAAGTTTTCAGAAATTCAGATTTTTTTTTCTATAGCTGCCGCCAAATTGAAAACTTGCCAAAAACGGCCTTATTGTAGCATGCGTGCGCTCCTCAGGCACGAGGGCGTGTAATTTGCCAAGACGCAGAGAAAATATAGCTTTTTTCGGCAGACAAAGTGAGACATTTCCAAAGGGGAGAAAAGTGAGGGGTGCCATAGCGACGTGATGGTACTAAAGTGCGACCCGTAACCGCTCTGGCGCTAACCGGAGCTGGTGCGGCCTAAAGCCGCCATACTCCTAGGTCACGATGCCACCCTGAGGCGTCCGAAAACAGCCGAATCATACCCCTGTAAAGCAAGGCTGTGACTTCTGATCAGTTACATTAAAAAAATATTTCAGCAATCCTCGTAATTCTTGGCATTATGGGAATATTAGCTTGGAATGGACTGTGTTCCCTAGCTGTCATTGTAAAGATTGTCCATACAAGATCAAGTGTTTCACTGGCAACCTTTAAGCTGCAGAAAAAGCTCACCTACATGTTATTTCTTCAGGTAAATCTTCATGTAAATGTCGCCAAATTTAATTATGACAAAAATACCAAAATGGCATTCAGGCAAAAAAAACGTTTATATTTCGGTAAACGACGCTTGAATATTTTCAGTTTGGAACACTGAAATAGCTATTGTTTTTTCAGGTCACACTACCATGCGGTGCCCTTTTTGTCCCAGTTGGTTTTATGACCATAGTTACTGTTTTTCTAAACTCAATGGTTCTGATGAATTGTATTCCCTTGCACCACCTTTCCTATGTGGTCATTTCCGGCTACCCTTTATTCAATGTTGTCATTTCCTTTTATTTTATTGCGCCTTACCGAACATTCCTTATTGATTGCTTAGAAAAATTAGGCTTCGGTATCAAGAAAAATACAGGAATTACGTCAGGGCCGACACACTCTATGATCATCATTACATAGTTGTATTTGTACATTTCTGTTTACCAATTTGCAAAATCCCCTTTTCAATTCGCAATTCAAAGAAAACAAGGTCAGGAAATGCTTTTTCGATAAAACTAAGGTTTTCATGAAAAAGTGAAAATGCTCAGTGTTTTTTGGTGGTTTTTGCGTTTTCAGGTTTTTATCGTTGTACCCGCTTTTTGAAAATAAAAACAAAAATACGTAAAACAAAATTATCTATCTTTTTCCGTTTTCAAATTGACAATTGGTTCGCGTTGAAGCGAGATACATACAAAAAGGCATTTTCTACAGTAACCAAAGCTACCGTCACCTCAGGGGGCCCAAAAACATGTTTAATCAGCTCAATAGATGTATTCTGAGTTTTATAGAAGATACAAGCCAATTCTAAAATCCTATGTCACAACATGGTCGAGCCTTATATAAATTGCGTCTTAAGTTGATTAACTTACCCTTTAGGGTGTACAGGGGCCAAAGTAATCAACCCTTCAAGGTAGAAAAAAACCAGAGGGACCATCGTTCAAGGGTAGACGCAGGCCAGACGGACAAACCCAAGTTCCCCAAGGTGACAGCCCTATACTTCTGACATGTCAACAATAGACGTCATACTGTGACATTATAAGCCGTAATGTCACACAGTGACGTCATCCAACTTCAAACAATTTAAAAACACTCCCCTTTCAGAAAATACCATCCAAAACGATCGAAAAATTCCTTTTTTCTGGCTTACGAGATAAGGCACTTGGTTAAAACCTTAAAACTGGTTGCGATTCCTGAAAGGGGAGTGTTTTTAAATTGTTTGAAGTAGTAGAAACATAGTATACCAATTTTGGTCCGAATGAGTAGGTCAAAACCTAAATTTTCGTTCACAAAAAGCATGTCGCCTTATTTTTTTTTGTATTTTTCGGTCATTCTTCTTCATATTTGAGTACTTTTAGTCGATGAATTTTACTTTTTTAAAAAACTGATTTTGTAGCAAATTTTGTGACAAATTTGATGCATATAGTGAAAATGCTCTTAAATGAAACCTTAGTTGTGAAAATTGGAAAAAACCTCCAAAAAGGCTGAAATTTTGCAAACACCAAAGAATATCTTGTTTCAACCATGATATTGTGAATCGCAATTAAAAGATAAGTTGTTCCTTATCTCAATACAAATCGTTTGCAACCCAGTGCGTTCAATTTGGACCACTTTGAGCCAAGTTACAGTAACCCAGGGTAACCTACCGTAACCCGGACCAAAAAACCGATATTGACCTAGAAACTTCAAAATAGTGTTTTTAGGCCAAATACATGTTTTTGACCAAGTTTGAGCGAAATCCATTTTTTGAATGTCGTTGGGGTACCCCACCCTTAGAGAAATCATGTCTTAAGCAAGAGCGGTGAGCGTAAATTTTAGGTTTTTGAAACACGTTGTATAGCTGTCGCCAAACGAGCATCGGTTACTGAAAGCCGCTTTTTCTCTGCGTCTGCGCGGTTCGCACACTATTTTCGCCTGAGTATCGCACGGCTGCTGTATTAAGGCCGTTTTTGGCAGGATGCCCGTTGGGCGACGGCTATACATTTTCCGTAGAATAAGAAACCCTTAAAATAAGCAAACTGAAGTTTGGTGGTTTATGATAAATAAACCATTTTTCTGTGAAATCATTTCATAGATCTCTTCCGCTGTCTATTCCGTCATTCCATTTCATCTCTTCCGCTGTCTATTCCGTCATTCCATTTCAACAAATCAACTTGCCGCTTTGTTGTTTTCATGCTTCGCTCCGTTTATAGAGAAAATAATCAGCTAATCGTATTATACAAAACATTTTCAAAGCCTCAGCCATAATACGATTATGCTAGAGTCGCCGCTCGTTTATTCTTTATATTTCTGTTTTGCCGTGATTGTAGAAATTAGCACATTTTTCTGGATTTATACCATATGGTCTCGGTCCACCCAGGAAATGAAGGCCTGTCGAGTTTATCTTCTGAAAGCAGCAGTAAGATGAATTTTCCCTTTAACGTTCGTTTTTAAGATTACGGATGTGGTTTTCTCGGCTTGGCTGTCATGGATTATGATCCCGGATTTGGTATTTCCTTTACCCGGAGCTAGACTTTTAGGCTTGGCCAGATTTTTTGGAGCAGAATCTGGGCCATTTTCGGTATTTTGAAAGCAATCGACAGCGAATTCTTTATTTTCAGTTATTGGTTGCTGTTTTTCTTGGAACGGCAACCCTTTTGGCAATCAATGACTGTTCTCTTCTAAGAGTGATTCTCATTTACGGGCATTACAAACTGATGTGGTATATGCATCATTCATTGTAGATTATCATGGAAGTTAGAGGAATTGTGAGTTATTTCAGGGGGCTTTTGTATTACCTAGTGAATCACGGGATTTCTTTCATAATTATTGCATTGATAATTACACTGGCAACCACGACAAAAGAGGTGCATCGAACTAAGACGTATTGTCAAAAAAATGAGTTCAGGAAATGTTCAGCTATGCTGTTCGTAACAATTTTACTGACATATTTTATGAGAAAATTCATACGGGTGATGTCATTGTCAGCATTTCTTATGACAAAGCGTCCGTTGTCGTACCAGGTGAGTGTGTGAGTATGTGAGTGTGTGAGTGTGTGAGTGTGTGAGTGTGTGAGTGTGTGAGTGTGTGAGTGTGTGAGTATGTGAGTGTGTGAGTGTGTGAGTGTGTGAGTGTGTGAGTGTGTGAGTGTGTGAGTGTGTGAGTGTGTGAGTGTGTGAGTGTGTGAGTGTGTGAGTGTGTGAGTGTGTGAGTGTGTGAGTGTGTGAGTGTGTGAGTGTGTGAGTGTGTGAGTGTGTGAGTGTGTGAGTGTGTGAGTGTGTGAGTGTGTGAGTGTGTGAGTGTGTGAGTGTGTGAGTGTGTGAGTGTGTGAGTGTGTGAGTGTGTGAGTGTGTGAGTGTGTGAGTGTGTGAGTGTGTGAGTGTGTGAGTGTGTGAGTGTGTGAGTGTGTGAGTGTGTGAGTGTGTGAGTGTGTGAGTGTGTGAGTGTGTGAGTGTGTGAGTGTGTGAGTGTGTGAGTGTGTGAGTGTGTGAGTGTGTGAGTGTGTGAGTGTGTGAGTGTGTGAGTGTGTGAGTGTGTGAGTGTGTGTAACGTTCCTTTTTCAGCTGTCATGATGATGCTAGGGATGTTGTTCTTCTTTTTCCTCAACGCATGTTTCTCAACCACTGTTCTGTATAGGTTGTATCAAACAAAACGTGTATTATCTTCTATCACTTATCGCCTGCAGAAACAATTCACTTACATGTTGTTCTGCCAGGTTGGTAGCCTTTTCAACCTCATTTTGCTTCGAATAGCTAACATTACCTTGCGTTGCACTCACCATTCCTATTTTTCTCTTAATCTTTGTCAACGTTTATTTCCACTCGACGGCACTTATGGAATCGACTATTTTTCTACACGCTGCCTATTCCGCCATTCTTGGTTATCCTTTAGTTAACGTGTTCATTTCTTTCTACTTCATTACACCTTTTCGTATTTTTCTTTTCCAAACCATACGCGGATTTAAAGAAGGCTTTACAAAGAAGAAAGTGAACCACACAGTTGTTTTTTCAATAGGGCATCCGCCAATAATCATCAACGGAGCGGCATGACAAGAAGTATTTTTCTAGAACTGCAGATGAACAGACACATTAAAATTTCAAAAGACACTAATGATAAGGAATAAAGAGAATTGTGAGTAGAATGAGAAAAACATTTGTTGCTTCCGGGGGACGTCTAACACCCACAGAACCCCAACACTGTGGTCACCGCTTAAATCAAGGAAACACAGGGGATCGAACCAGCAACGTCGTGGCTCGTCTTACATTTCGCAAACTGAGCGCTAACCGTTTCGGCCACCAATTCATGTTTGTTGGTGATTAGGAAATTGTTTATCAACACCGCCCTCCTACCGGTTGTGCTCGAGGAAAGGGCGCAATTTGAATAAGTCCTTAGAGAAGGCGAAATCTCATTTCCAAGCAGAAGGGGGGGGGGGGGTGATACATGTATAAATATCAGACTTTTGGCTAACAATAAGGTTTTCGAGATGCTGACTAACACATCACACGTGCACACACGCACACACGGATAAGAAACAGAAAGAGGGGGTGAGGCGGATACATAGAAAGAGTTTCTCTCAGAGTTGTGTTCAAGATTTCCTTGGAAAATCATTGTTCTAAGAGTTTTCTGGAAAGTTCATGGCTAACCGTGAGCCAGTAATCATCTTCAAGGAAAAGAGTCCAGACAAAAACCATATTTATGCGAAGAAAATGTTTATTGATTATTTTCTGGGCAATCTGAAATTGAAGAAACCTTGTCGTTCATTCCACAGCCCTGCTTTCTGAGATCTCCGTGCTCGATGCACCAGAATTCACGCCAATGGCCTCCAGGCTCAACCTTCATTTTGCTTCCTTTGCAGTTGCCGTGTTCATACAGATACGCACAATGGCCTTGTGTGTTCACAGAGGAGGTCCGATCGTTTATCCATGCAGGGACATTCGTACAACGGGTGATTTCAACCTCAGCGCTTTTCCCTGAAACAATGGAAAAAATAGCAGGTGTTTCATTTACTACCTTTTTGCCATGGGTCTTCGAAAAGGGTGATTCTGGCAGAGAACACAGAACCCACGATGGTCGCAAACACAATGAAAGTGTGAAAGTGCATCTGCAATATGAATTTTGAGAGAGAGAGAGAGAGAGAGAGAGAGAGAGATTTTTCGAGGTGTAGAGAGAAGGTTGTTGGTCACATGTAGAATGGGTTTAAACCGCGAAGGGCAAGCGCAGTAACCCTGGCGAAACCAGTCTTGACTACCTGACTATTTTTGATCTCCGCAGGAAGATCAGTTTGGTTGTTCAAAATGAGTATGTGGTATGAAATGCGGTAAAAAGTAACAAAGCGTGAAAAGACATTAAAGAAATTGCTTATATTACCCTGAAAAACAAAAACTGACATTTTTCTTTTCTGTTTTTTGTTGCGAAAAGTTTTACGTGTTCACATTGAGGAAAGACCTAAAAAATTCGGAAAGTTTTGCAAACGGCTTGTTGAAATCCAGTCTTGTTAGTTTTTTTCCGCACACACTGCAGAAAAATCTATAAATGTTAGTTAAAGGGACAGTCAGGCGGGTTTTACAACATTGGCTCAATAAAGAGAGAAACCTTCGCTGGTCACGAAATATATGACAACGGGACGAAAAATTGTCGTTTACGAGAAAATACGCTTCAAAGTCGTCAAACACGCCGTTTACAAGGCATGCTAATAAGCCAATTTTCATTCTAATTCGCTGAGTGGGCGCTGGAAACGAGGAAGGTGCGAGACAATTTAGAAAATTCGCATAATTTCCTACCGTAGCCGATCGAAAATGAAATGAAAAGCCACATTACTGCCCCTTTAAGTAAAATTGGAATGCGTTTTTATTATGATTAAGAGGTTATTATGATTAAGAGGTTAACTAGTAAAATGGTTCTTTGCTCGCGCTTTCAATGCCCAACAAAAAAACAATTCTCACCAATTCTGTCAAGTGCTTTCGCTTGTTTTTGTTTTCGGTAACTTGCTCCCTTTTTATACCAATTTAGCTACCGGCAAAGGAATGATGAAAAAAAAGTTTTTTGCGCCCCCATCGCCTGAGGTTTGCCAATCTGTTTCAATGAAATCTTTCTTGACAGAATTCGATGTGCCGACAGTTATGTGTATTTACTCCAGCTTTGATTCCAAAGAAACTGCTCGTCCAAAACACTGATTTTTGTTCATATTTTGACTCATATTGTCAATCAGCCGCCAATTTTTCCACCTCGAATAATTTTAAAAGGCATTTTCCACATTAGTTTGTCCCCGATGGTTTTTGTCTACGTCCGGGTGGAGAAAATGCTAGAGAACAGCCGTGTATATTACTTCTACCGCATTTTCGCAATTTTAGTGGAAATCTGCACAGTGTTTTGGATTTACACCATTTGGTCTCATTCTTCCAAAGAAGTGACGGCATGTCGAACGTTGCTTCTCAAAGCGGCTGTTAGTCATAACTTCTAAAATCATTGATAAAAACAGACTCAGATATCAGATTTGGTTTTCTCAGTTTATATAACTTGTTTCATGCTCCCTGACCTAATTTTTCCACTTCCTGGGGCTAAAATAATTGGTGTAGCTAGATATTTAGGAGCCGAATCGGGTCCTTTTCTGGTAGTTTATTATTCAAAATTTGATTGGAAAAAAACCCCATGTTTCAGTTATGGATGGCGGCATTTCTGGGTGCAGCTACACTTTTTGCTATAAATGATTGTTGCCTTTTGAGAATTTTCATCATCTACGGGAAATCCAAGCACGTCGAACGATTTCGTAGTTTTAAGTTAGTAAGTTCATTAAAATGAATGAAAAAAGAAAGAAAGCAAAAAAAAATTAGAACAAACAGACAAATAATTGAATATCTTTTCAGAGGATGGATTTTCATCACAATGAATCATATAATAGTCGCAATTCTTCTCTTTAGTGGAATATATTTTGCTGTTGGAACAAAACAGGTTTAAATTAGAAAGTTAGAAAACCACAGGTTTTCAGGAATTATGGAATTACGCAGTCAGAAGCAATTTAACTCAGTTGTTTCTGGACACTGTTAAACCAAATGACGTCATCGTTTCTATTCCTTTTGATACGACTTTGATTGTTCTCCCAGGTAAAGTATATGCCTTTTTTCATTCCTCTCACTCCTTTTCTCTGATTCTCTCTCTTTCTCTCTTTCTTTCTCTCTCTCTCTCTCTTTTATCTCTGTCCAACTCTGTATAGCGCACTAAATAGGACATCGTCAAAATGATTTTCCAATCCTTCTAGAAACAATTTAATTGGAAAGAGATTTTTTACAAGATTTTCAAACATAAATAAAGAAGAGTTGCGCGCAGATCAACCGCAATTTTTGCCAAAACTTTCATTTTGCTCTTAAAAGTGAAAATTTGAAACTGTCTGATTCAGGCAAATTGAGAGCATTTATCACAAGCATTTTAAAGCGTCTCAATATTAACTTTTTCTACCTATCTCCACATTTTGTTTCAATCCGAAATTTAAGTCTCTCCGCCTTTCACAAAATCATTTCTTGTTGTGAGTTTTTTTGTCTTACTTTATATCTAAAGTTGTAGTACACTCTAATTTCATTTGTTTTCTTCCCCTTAACGGAGGATTCATTTTCCAGCAATGATATTATGCAGTGGACCTATATTTTTTCGCACCTGTTTTTGAGCATTTTAGCATAACATTTGCAAATGACAATTGGAATTTTTGGCTCCGTGTGTCCGACCGTTTTCTGGCACAAGGAGTTCATTGGGTTGGGTCCCGGATCCATAGGTTTAAAATTTTCGAAAAATTGTGAAAATTTGGGGTGGACCTATGTTTTTTGCACTCAGTGTATTTTTTTGCCTTTTAAAATTTTCTTGTTCGTTTTTTGAGCAGGCCTATTTTTGGGATGGGTAGGAAATATAACTGTCAAAAATAGAACCGCCAGAAAATAGAACTACGTAAAAATAGAACTGCGAAATAGTGTGCAACATGACAAGACTTAGCCTTCATTAACATACCACAGTTCTATTTTCTGGCAGTTCTATTTTCGACGGTTATATTTCCTACCCGTCCCCTATTTTTATCTCTAAAATTGTGTTACCCTCTGTTTTTGTCTTTTTTCCCTTTGCTTATGGAGGATTCATTTTCCAGCAATGATAATATCAGGAGGACTACTTTTCCTATTTTTCGTGAATACCTGTTTTTCGTCAATTGTTCTTCTGAGGGTGTACAAAACTCGGAAATTAGTTTCTGATGTCACCTACCGTCTTCAAAAGAGATTTACCTACATGCTCTTTTGTCAGGTTTCCAATGTCCCAAATAACACTCACGAAACTTCTAGGTATCTTTGCCCTGTTTAGCTCTAACAGTTCCCATAATTTTCCTTATAGTTCTTAACGTATTTATGAGTTCTACTTCTCTAATGAGATCTTCTGTTTTTCAACATTTTGGATACACGGCAGTTATTGGCTACCCCTTACTCAATCTTATTATTGCTTTCTACTTTATGCCTTCATATCAGAGCTTCCTATTTCAGATACTAGTTAAGCTCGGATTTCCAAAGAAGGTGTTTCTTAAGAAAGAGCTACAAACACCGGTGTTCGCAATAAGCAAAGGGAACAGTTCAACAATGTAGCATTATTAAACACGAAATACCTTTTATTTTTAATAGTGAATAAAGATGATGTTCCACGTTTCCATGTGAAATTTTCTTTACTACGTAGACCGAACGATTCCGAGTCAATCAACTGATTGCCAGCGAGCCATGCAACAATTTGAAATACGAATGTAAACACACCATATTATTATACTCCTCGCCCACCTAAATTAACCGGAAGTGTCGAAAACCTGCACATCTGATCTCATTAGCATGAGTATTGACAGATTTACATGTTCACATTTTTGCATAAATGTCTATTGAAAGTAATGCTAATATCCAAGATTGATGAAAAACAAACTAAAAACCTTTTTGAGAGAGGGAGGCTCCCCAAGGTCTCTGTCTCATCCACTCCCTCCCTCCCTTTCTTTTGCTCGTGTGCTTGTGTGGACGTGTGATGTGTTAGTCAGCATCTTGAAAACCCCCAAGTCTCACCCCCGGCTGGGTTGAAATCAGAAGAAGCCGTCTCTAACTCCTTATTCAAATTGCACCCTTTCCTCGAGCACAACCGGTAGGAGGGCGGTGTTGATAAACAATTTCCTATTCGCCAACAAGCATGCCTTGGTGGCCAAAACGGTTAGCGCTCAGTTTGCGAAATGTAAGACGAGCCACGACGTTGCTGGTTCGATCCCCTGTGCTTCCTTGAGTTAAGCGGTGACCACAGTGTTGGGGTTCTGTGGGTGTTAGACGTCCCCCGGAAACAAGAAATTTTTTTTTTAAAGATTTTGCTCTTTAAAGGGACCGTCAAGGGCCTTTTTGAATTGGAATTGACGGTATGCAAATCAAGTCATTTCAATTACAAATATTTTCTTGAACACCTCTCGTGTCAACGGTTATGCGCAAAATGCTTGCAAAGCCCTCATTAGCATGCGATTTTTTTTAAAACCTCGTTAAAGCGCCCATCAGGGGCCTTTTCAAAACTGAAATGAGCGTATTCTAATTGCGCCGTTCAAATCGAAATCTTTTTTTTTCCAACACCGCTCCATGAAACGGTTATTCACAGAATGCTTGCCAAGTTCTAATTAGCATATGATTTGCATGTGAGTGGAAAACCTCCCTGATGTTCCCTTTAAGATTGGCCTTTTTTCCTTACTATAAGTTGTATCTAAAGGACCTTCTCGTCTCTCTGTCAACCGGTGTCCGTTTTTCGGAGCCCATTCCTGGAACCTGCGAAGACTATGCTTCCGCCAAGCATCTTCTTTGCATGCTGTGTAGGGGTTTCCGAAAAACGGACACCGGTTTTGTCAACCACCTTTATTACTCACGTAGGACTGTTGAACAACCTCATTCTATATTTATTCATCAAAAGTGCACTAATTCTTTTCTTTTAATAAATAGGTAACAAGATTTTTCGTGAAAGTCAAGCGCTGTTGTGAACAAAAAATATTCCAACAACAATAATCAAAAGGTGCTTCGTTTTATTACTTTTCCGAGTAAAACGTGGATCATACTGGTGAACTGTGAACGTTTCTTGTCGAAAAAATGAATTGCTTTGTTCGATTTTTGTTCCAATTCACTGGGATTCCAATTCTAGATAGATTTTGGAAAAGAAAGTCCCGGAATGGGGAAATAAAGTAGAAAGAAATTATGACGTTGACCAAGGGGTACCCAATGATAGCAGTGTAACCATAATGTTGAAACACAGAAGATTCCATTAAGGCCGTTGAATTCAAGTAAACGTTGAAGATGATGAGAAAAAGTATTGGGACAGTCAGGGCAAAGCAGGGTAAACAGACCTAAAATTGAATTTCAACAAAAACGAAACTTTACCTGGCTGAAGAGCATGTAAGTGAATCTTTTTTGGAGACGGTGTGTGTAAGCTGACACGAATTTCTTTGTTTCATTCACTTTTAGAAGAACGATTGAGGAAAAGCAAGCATTTAGAGAGAAAATAAAAACGATCCCAGCCATTATTAGCATTGCTGTAAAAATTCATAATGAGAATACTCAGCGAGTCCAGAAATAGATATGAGAGAGAGAGAGAAAGAGAGAGAGAGAAATAGAGAGAGAGAGAGGCGAGATACAAAGAGAGACACATAGGGGCAGAGAGAAAGGAAGAGGGAGGAGAGTGAGAGTGAGAGAGAGAGGGAGAGAGAGATAGAGAGGGAGAGAGAGAGAGAGAGCGAGAGAGAAATAGAGAAACCACTCCACCTGGCAGAAGAATTGTCGATTTATCAAAAGCAATCGTAACAATGACATCATCTTCCCGAACTTTTTCTTTAAATATCAATGTAAAATTATTTCGTATTGCATAATTCCACATTTCCTAAAAACTTTATTTATTAACCAAAGGCTTTAACAATTGTTACCTCTTTTGTCGAAAAGGCAAGTGAAGTTACCACATAAATAAGACAGCAGACGAAAGTATGATTAATTATTAGAAAAATCACTCCCCTAAATGAACACTTATATGTAGTGCATTTCCGAAAAAGAGGCAAGGAAAATGAGATTTAATTAAAGGACTAGGTACATTCGGTCCCTCCGCTTTTGTTTGATTGTCTCTGCACTCCCCTTTTACAAGGCTTTTTCGCATACTTTATTTATGTTCGCTTCAATGTTTCAAATCGAAAATGATATAATACGAGTGGAAATCAAGGTTGTTGAAAATTTGTTGACCTTTCGTTGGAAATAGACTATAGCTTCACTAAATTTGATCCTTCCGCCAATTCTTCTTGGTATCTGGGGTATGTGGGGTCGGCAATGAGATAGATTTCAGTTTCAATTTTAAATTAAAACTACTCTTTTTTTATTTTGCAGATGTTTTTGTCGCATAGAAGCGGCCAAAAGCCTTATTGATAGTGAGCTACTAAAGTTCTTCAAATGTCACACACACGGAAGTTTGGAATTCCCGTTGAATACAGACGATGGGTGAGCACCAAAACATATATTTTCTAGTAGTCACTGTTTTAAAACATGATTTTAGAATCCATACTACTGCTATGGTTAGTGAGTAATGGTCACAATTCTCCAAAAAAAAATTCGTTTTTGAAATAGCCGAAAGTGAAGAAAAATGCGCTTGCAAGCTTCGAAAAGCATATTTTGTTATACTTGCCGCCAAACGGGCATCATGCCAATTTGTGTCTTTATTCTCTGTTGATGTTTAATTAGATTACGATTATATGTTAATGTAACATTAACAGAGAATACTGGGACATAATTGGCATGGTTTGGCGATAGCTATATCATTTCGGAATGCCCCGCTGAGGCCAGCTCTGCGGAATGGTTCTCACGGGCCGGGGTGGGCCGGGCTGGCCCCCGGATAGTCTTGGTCAGGCCCGGCCCGCTTCGGCCTGCATCGGCTAGTCAACTCGGGCGAATTAGTCAAACTGCCACCCACGAGAGCAAGGTTCGATCCCGGCCGGGACACTTTATTTTTCCTAACATAGAATATCGCAGTGTACTTGTGTGTTAGACGTATTATAAAAATGTTTACAGCTCTTACAAAATCTAAATTAGGTTAAATTAACTTTACAACCAGGGCCGAAGCGTTGCCTGTTTTTGTTAGGGTCAACTTTTCCTGCCTCTGTCTCTCCTGCTGTCTTCCGAACTTCTAATCACTTACTCTTTAGCGTGCATCTTTCTCAATAGCTGAAGTTTTCCGTAAATAATGAAAACTCTTAAAAGACAGCATTCATTTATTGCCATAAGAGTGGCTGCCCCGAGAACTAGTGCCATCCAAAGCTGAAAAAAGGTCTTTAAAATTTGGCTTAAAAAAATACCAGATAAGGCCCTGAGTCAGCTCCAGCATATTTGGCTATTCCGATGATTTTTGCTCCAGGCAGTGGGAAAACTATATCGGGGACCATTAGCCAAGTTACATAAAAGGAGAACATAGCATCTGTTATCTAAAACTTTTATTAAAAAGATTTTAAGTAAAGGTAAACTGCTGCTTTCAGAAGGTAAATTCGGCACGCTTTCATTTCCTTAGTTGAATGAGCCCAAATTGTGTATATCCAGAAGATTGTGGAAATTTCAACAAAAACAACAAAGCAGCGGTAGATGCCATGCACCAGATGGCTCTCCAGCATTGTTATGATCTGGACCAGACAGTTGTTAACATCAGATCATTCGTAATTTCCTTTTCAAAGCATTCATGGCGTGAATTTTTGCGTCAGGTGGGCAAATTAATCAAAACAGGAACAGACATCACAGTGGTCTTTATTCAAAACCAATGTATTACAAAATATTTCTTTGACTAAACTCGTGAGCGGTGAAAACAACTAGAAAAGGGTTTTCTAAGATTAATAAGAGGTCATTTCTGTACGAAATATTAAAGGGACAGTCAGGCGGGTTTTACAACATTGGCAAACTTAAGAAAGACAATTTTGCTGATAATGAATATGTATGACTATGGGCCGCAAATTTACCGTTTTCAAGAAAATACGCTCCAAAATCACTAACGCAGATTGTGCGGATGGGCAGTACTCCCTGCGTGTCCGTCTTTTACAAGGTATGATAATGAGCCAATTTTCATTATAATTGAAAGAACTTCTGCAAATGAGGAGGGTTCGAGACAATTTAGCATAGTTGATTCGCATAATTTCCGATCGTATCCGATCGAAAATGTAATGGAAAACCCTCCTTATTGCTCCTTTAACACTGGTCTCAAAAGTCTCAAAACTCGCTGAAAAGATGGATTTGACGTCTCAAAAACCCAAATATAATATTATGAAACTTTTGGGTATAGGCCGTTTTAGGGTGACTTACGAAAAGTGCTAGTTGGGTATGGTAATACTCCTGCTTCGAAAAGGAGTGCGTATGATTTGAAAGACTTTTGGCCAAAAAACCCCAATTTTAGCCATTTTTCTAGTCTCTTAAGTTCGGTAAACTTTCTATTACGGGATTGATTAAACCACTATTTTTGAATTCAGCTTCGAAGTGCACACATTTTATAGCCGTCGTCAATGCTACTTCGCCCAATTTCGCCGCGAACCAACAGGAGGACTCAATTTAGCTAGGAGCTCCGTATTTTAGAAACACGTTTATTTACAGAAACAATAAAAGACGATATATTCAAAGTTTTAAGAAGTCAGTTAAGCCGAAATTACTGTTTAGAAAGCGCATAGCCCAGATCCCTAAAAGCACATTAGTCTTCTAGTTGTTTGTAACCTGTACCTTATCACATCCAGCGCCAGAAGGGCATTGCGAGCAAGTTTTCCCAGGAGTGTAATTGTCGTAACTAATTATGTTTCCTTGAGGCGAGTACTGGCAAACCACGGTCACTCCATAACTCATCCCGTGACCAGGACAATCGGCTATGGCGCATCCTAACTTGACGCTACCGGCCCAAACCATCTGACACATTGAAATTATTTGGGAATCGATTGCATTACTTGGGTAGCGTGGCCGATGTTGTGGTAGCCTTGCTGGTATTGGACACTGGGCCATCCGTACTGTTGGAATTCATTGGCCCACGATTGAGAGGCTATCGATGGAACTTCGTTTTCCGGGAACTAAAAAGTGTGCGTGTGCGTGTGCGTGTGCGTGTGCGTGTGCGTGTGCGTGTGCGTGTGCGTGTGCGTGTGCGTGTGCGTGTGCGTGTGCGTGTGCGTGTGCGTGTGCGTGTGCGTGTGCGTGTGCGTGTGCGTGTGCGTGTGCGTGTGCGTGTGCGTGTGCGTGTGCGTGTGCGTGTGCGTGTGCGTGTGCGTGTGCGTGTGCGTGTGCGTGTGCGTGTGCGTGTGCGTGTGCGTGTGCGTGTGCGTGTGCGTGTGCGTGTGCGTGTGCGTGTGCGTGTGCGTGTGCGTGTGCGTGTGCGTGTGCGTGTGCGTGTGCGTGTGCGTGTGCGTGTGCGTGTGCGTGTGCGTGTGCGTGTGCGTGTGCGTGTGCGTGTGCGTGTGCGTGTGCGTGTGCGTGTGCGTGTGCGTGTGCGTGTGCGTGTGCGTGTGCGTGTGCGTGTGCGTGTGCGTGTGCGTGTGCGTGTGCGTGTGCGTGTGCGTGTGCGTGTGCGTGTGCGTGTGCGTGTGCGTGTGCGTGTGCGTGTGCGTGTGCGTGTGCGTGTGCGTGTGCGTGTGCGTGTGCGTGTGCGTGTGCGTGTGCGTGTGCGTCTGTCTCTGCGTGTATGTCTGGGTCTGTCTCTGTGTCTCTGTGTATGTCATTCTCACAGGCGCAGTTGACCATTTCCAGTACAAGTTCTCTCCCAATCCTTTCCAATGCGAATGTCCACTAGGACAACCAGCTGCATACCGTGTTGCTGAAGCTTCCAGATCACAGTCCCATTGCTGAAATCCTTATTTTTTATATAATATAAATATCCTACAATCGCAGTCATATCAGCCGCAGAAGGCATTCTATTTCTCTTGGCCTTGAATTTTCCCAAGGCTATCGCTGAACGCACAGCATTGTGTTCCTAAACTTGTTTAAAATACAGATTACAATAAAATTTTACATTGACAAAAGACTGACGTTGGGCATCTGTAAGTCCTCCTCTGCATTGCGCAGCTTCCGAAGCTAAACAAACAAAATTTCATGAGATGTATGGACATGACTATTTTGATTTTCCGAAGTTTCTCAAGCCCGACTTAAAAGGAGCAAACTACAACAAAAGAGAGTATTTTTGATCAGCACGTGAAGTTACGAAGTTTCTTTGTAACTACCTGTAAAAAGAACAGCTATGATGATGAAGGTCCTCATTGCACCTTAAAACGATCGTTGAGATTTCCTTTTATATGGTTTCTTTTTGTGTTTTTCCTGATCACTGATAAAATTGTTTTTGTCGGTTTTCAACCCTCGAAAACAATTGATAAGAGCAAAGAAAGGCAGGCTTTGCCTCTGCCACGTGAGGTGTGTGCATTCTCAGAAAGTAGACACGATGACCCCGCAGTTTTTCGATGACCGAAAGAAAGTTGATTGCTGCTGGTAAAAACAAAAAAGAAAGTTTCTTCGAGTTCTCCCAGTGCTCTTTCCAAAAATTGAGTTTATTTCACAACACTTTTTCTCATAATCCCTCTAAATGTAAGATACATCAAGCTGAGGGCCTGACAACACTGAATGGAACTACTTTCGACGTGGGGTAGGTGGACAAGGCATGTACTGCCGACTTAATTGCTCTTCGGTAGTCAGAAACAAAAATAACAATAATTATCGGGTCGAGAAATTGGGAAATCGGGAGCATGAGGGAGCTGATTTCGCAGAGTTCTGGGATGTCAAGACGGAAAAATGCAAACAAGAAAGAAGCGACGACTGGAGAATACGTGAAGAGAAACGGAGTGGAAGTCTTAAACGAAGTAATTAGTTGCAACATTTAATCAAGAGTTGAAGGATTTATGGTATTTGGTCCCCTGAATGCCAATATCGATTTTGTGCTCTGGCATACGGTAGGGTTCTGTAATTTTGTAAAATTGGGCGAATACATTGAAAGTTGTGTTAGTAGTATATACTCCAAATGTAGCCCATAAAAAGCGACATGTTTGCGTATGTGCACTTCCGCTCAGGACTCAGAAAACCATGAAACAGTATATACTCGTTTGCTTTTTAACTTGCCTTTTTCGTATTTTTCAACCATTTTTTTGTTTTTCCACCATTTTTCGACCCCTCGATGGACTTATAAACGGGAAAATGTGAATTAAACCAATAAATTTTACGTGTTTTTGCGCATTAAATGCTTAAATTAATGTCGCAATTATCTTTTAAACATCATTACGAAAAATACCTTTGAAACCGAAAGTATTCACCTTTGGTAGGTCAAATTAGTTGAAAAAGTTTTTCGAGGAACTTTGCCTGAACTTGTTCAAAATATTTGGACAAATGTTTTCTTTCATATTCATATACATTTACACCCATTGGAGAAAATATGAAGGGACCGTCAGGTGCCTTTCGAATTGGAAATGGACGGTATGCGAATCAAGTCATTTCATTTGAAATCATTTTCCCAAACACCGCTCTAGCCAACGGTTAAGCGCAAAAGGCTTGCCTAGTCCTCATTCGCATGCGATTTAGAAAAGGCGCTTGACGAGCCCTGTAAGGTGCGCTGCCTCCTGGAATTCCGGGCCTTCGGCCACTTAACTGAGCGAAAAGGTCGCGAATACCAGGAGGGAGAGCACCTTAGGCGGGCGTACACTCCTGGTTATTCATGGCTTTTGCTAAAGATGTCATTTTAAAAATGGGTTGTCATAACGTTTCGCTTTGCTCTATGAAATGAGATATTAAACCTACCTGTAAAATCAATGAGAGATTTTCTAGTGAGAGATTTTTATTTTATCAATTCAAAAGAAAATTTCTTTTTACAGCTCTAGACAGACAGGCAGTCGCAGATCTTTGCACTTTATTTATGTAGATATATATCTATTCCTTTTAATATCAAGAACAAGAAGTATTTCAGTAACTATAACTATTTATTCAAAAATATATAGAAAAGTGAGTTTTGGTCGGAACAAAGCGAAATCAAGCCGATGACCGGACGGCACTGGCAGGAACCACGGACGAAGCGGCGTTGGTTGACAAGGCTTGGGCTGCGGACTTGATTGCTCTTCTGTAATCCGAAACGAAAACAACAATGATTATTGGATCGAGAAATTGTGAAATCGGGAGCATGAGAGAGCTCATTTCACAGAGTATTGGGAGGTCCAGACGGGAAAACGGAAGAAGAAACGAGGCGACAACGGGAGAATACGTGAAGATGAACGGAATGGAAGTCTTAAAAATAGTTGTTTAGTTTCAAAAATGAACCGGTTTTAAATGAATTTTTGGTACTTGGTACCAAAAATTTGGTACCACGTGTTCAAATGAGAACAAAAGCGCTACGCACTATTGAAAGGAAAAATTCCTCTTTGGAAACCAATCATACCTGTAAAACCAGTGCACGAAAAAGGGTTGTTTCCAGTTTGACCTTCTGATCACTAAAATTGATCAAAGAGAGATTCGATTTCAATTTCCTGTGAATGAGAAGGGCAGAACCCAGCATTATTGTGAAACTGATTAGGATCACCACGGAGCGAAAAATGAAAATAAAACCGAAAATGGATTGAATGTTGCCAGACGAGTCCTAAAACGAAGAACACTTTTCTTTCCCCGAATTACTCATTGTCGCCAAACTCACAAATGACTCAGCTGCGACGTACGAAACATTGTAGATGTCGAGCCCATATACATTTCTCAAATTGTCCTTATGAATCTCGTTCAAATGTTCTGTTGGGAGAAGAAAACCGAGCGTTTGAAAACCCCACAAAACTGTTGCCGTTATGAAGATAACAATGCTGACCACACACTTCCACGTGTCTTTGAACAGCCCAAGACTAAAATTTTTCTGTTTTTCTGGCCCATATAATCTCACTTGTAAAACAAAGAAAGTCTGTTGATGTGGGAGTACATTAGACTCAGAATAACAATTATTGCAGAAATACAAAAGAGAACAAGAAAGTAGGATCCGAACGCCTGATCGGCAATTAATCCCGATGCGAAAAGAATCCAGCCGTTTTTGTGAACAGATACCATCTAAAGAACAATTCTAAATAAAAATACAACAATGGCTGACTTACCGGCATTAAGATGGTGTTGGCAACAGAAGTAAATAGCGAAGATGAGACAAAACAAGCCATCAGGAAACGGTAGGAACCGATGGAACGCTTCGAACTAAAAATTGTGTGTGTGTGTGTGTGTGTGTGTGTGTGTGTGTGTGTGTTAGTGTGTGTGTGTGTGTGAGTGTGTGAGTGTATGTGTGCGTGTGTATGTGTGTAAGATGGCCATGAAGTTTTACACTCTTTTGTGTCATTGTTGCAATCGGCTGTACTTTTCTTACCATAAAAATATCAGAGGAAGTAGCAAGCTGTTCGCAATTATCCCTCCAATTCCAAAAATGTAGTAATGAATCTTTACCACAAACCAAGACGTTAGCATCTTTGTTAGCGTTAACTGTAATTTTAAAAATGGTAAAACTTGTTCAGACAGTCAAGCATTACATTTCTCATACATCTAAGTTCTATCTAAATTAGTAACAAGAAAGTTTTCTTAATTTGAAGACAGGGCTCTGGTTTTAGATAGGTTGATACTTAGTCAACTTCCTTTGTGAGATGTTTGAGGTACAACAAGCATGCGGACTTCAAAATACGCGTCAAGTGGACAAGTAAGTTCATGTTATCATTGTTGGATTACTCAAACAGAGCTATCCAAATGTAAATACTTGCAATTTTAAACAACTACGCAATGGGGAAACTAAACTACATGTGGGGAAATCAGCTTGTGAAATAAAGGATAATCAGCTTCTGACACATGAACAAAAACAAACGGGAAGTTATCTTTCTTTAGATGAAGAAATGATCTCTTTTATACAACCATTTGTTTACACCAAAGCGATGGCGTAGACGCATTATGTATTCGATAAGTAATAGACTAGACAGAGTAAAAACAAAAAATGTAGCGGAACAACGCACCGTGTTGGGTAAAGAAAGTATAATTTAAAATATTATCTACGTTGGGGATGATGAATCTGTGTTTTATTTGTGACTTTGTGCTCCCTCTCTCTCAAATACAGACACACAGGCACACACACACACATTCACGCACACACATTCACGCACACACATTCACGCACACACACACACACACTCAAACATTCACACACAAACCCACATAAACACACACACACATATTCACGCACACATACGTAGAAACACACATGCACACACACAAACATACACATGCAAAGGAAGGTGTGCGGTGAAAGATTTAAAACACTTCTTTTTTGTACTACGAGCTGCTTACATCAAAGTGATGGCGTAAAAACATTGTACACTTGAAAGTAATAGATTTTAGCTAAAAATATGAAAATGTAGCGGGAAAACGCACTGTTTTATACCAAATAAAGTATCATCGGAAAAACATGTATGCTGTGGACTGTGAATCATCGAGTGAACACCTTTTTGTTTTCACTCTATCTATCACAAATGGACTTTTTAAAAAATACATACAAACACACAAACACACGCACACACGCACATTCGCACATTCACACATTTACACACTCACACTCACACTCACACTCACACACACACCCACACACCCACACACATGCACACACACATACACACTCAGACACACAGACACACATACACATACACCCTACAAATTAACAAGTTTATGTATGGATACAATAGTCAATCAGTAGTTTCAGAAATACATGTGGCCCTTAGATATTTTGTGTTTTGGGCTAATCGGAGTAACAGCCCTGGACTGACTCTTCCAGCAGAAGAAAATGGATGTAATTGTTGATTTGATAGTTTTTTGATAATCGGACACAAAAACTACGATTATGATGGGGTCTAGAAACTGCGAGACTGGGAGCATGAGGGAACTAATCTCACACAGAGCTGGAATCTCGAAGCGAAAGTATCCCAAGATAATGGAGATCAGGAGTGGAGTGTAGGTGAAGCATAGTGGGATCACGGGAAAAACATTGAAACGAGAAAACCTGTAGAATAAGGGCACGAAAGAGTGCCGTCTGGAGATGAACCTTGTGAATGAAAAGTTCATAAAAGAAATATCCAGCATCATTTTCTTTTGGATGAGATAGGCACATGTCAGCATGACTACGAAACAGATTAATATCACGCTTGCGCGAGTTATGAATACAAATCCGAAGTTGAATTTAAGGTTTCCAGAAGCATCCTAAACTTTCACAATAAATGTATAAGTACCGGAACCCAAAGCCCCGCTGCGCTGGTCTTTGCTCTCTGGATTCGGTAGCCTTCGGCCGCCTCAAGCTGTGATCGCAACCCGCTGCTGCTCAGGTTCCCGGCCTGCGCCCGCTCAAGTACACTCCTCTCAGACTCCTCTCTTTGGCCCAACCGCCAATTTTCATTGAAAGCAAAATATGCGGATAGGTAAACCTCATGGTCGGCTTGTCGTGTACCTATCCGCATGTTTTGTTGCGCTGCTAACCAACCAAGGGAAACCCTCTAATGTTTTAAAGGATTTCTTTGTAGTCTTCAAAATTCTTTGGGGCTCATAGGCGGAAAATTTGGGCATGCTGAAACTATTCGACCAGTTTGTGTTATCATACCACAAAGTACTCCAAGAATTTTTTTCCAGTTTTGTAGAAAAAACTTTCTCAAAACTAAAAGATTGTAATTAAACGGGACTTTTGGGACTTTTGGTAAAACAACTTGTTGACCAACATTTATCGAATTATTTTTCTTGCTTATTGGTTTCCCTTTAAAATTATTGTGGTGGGATACTTCTTAGTACTTGCCATAAATACATTTCAAAATGGTTTTCCCAACTTTAACGACTGAATTAGTTTGTATATGCCTAGTTTTCCAGTTTTTTCATATCACTGGGCTACTCCCTTTCTAAATTTTTCTTTCTTCATGAAAAACTTTTGGGGAAAAAACGACCAAAACTGCGGTGTTTTCACCGCCAGTTGAAAAACAGGGTATAACATCGAAAACTCGCAATTTTTCAACATGCTATCAGAACCACTAAAATATAAAAAAATATCCGGTTTGAAATTCCTGGTGATTTCTCTGGAGTTGGCTGGTGGAGTTGAGAGATGTTTTCGGTTCATTCCAAGCAAAAAAAAAGGCTCAAAGCTGACGAATTTTGATCGCTTTCACATCAAAAGTAGGTTCGGTTTTTTTTAAGGTAGCAAAATGTTGTGAACGCAACAGTTGCAAAGCTATTTTTCCAGCGTTCCCCAAGTTTCTACACAAATATAGTCGTCGCCAATGCTACTTTGCCCAATTTCGCTCTTAGCTCTGTGCAAATGACACCAGACGCGAATTTGCGTACAAAAATCTTGTGTTTTAGGATACGTACGCAATACTGCGTCCGGGTTATATTTGCGAATCGACCAAGAAGTAAAATTAACGAAGACTATACACACAGTGTAACAAACTTATTTCATCGTTAAAATTTTCGAAGAAAATCATTTTGAAATATGTTCATGGAAAACTGTATTCACACGTTTGAAGCTCCAAATTTACAACAGGTGCGAAGTATCAATCCCTCGGCTCGTTTATCCTCGCCCCTCCCACAAGCGGGCGCCCCAAAAACTTACGTATGACTCAGCCGCGATGTAGGAAACGTTGCTTGAAGAGAGTCCATAAACTTGGCGCAAATGTTCTTCATTTATTACGTTTAGACGTTCAGTTGGCAAAAGGAAAAGGAGAGTTTGGCTTCCCCAAAGAGCCACTGCCACCATGAAGGCAAACACGCTGAAGGCACACTTCCACGTGTCTTTGAACATTCCGATGCTGAGCATATTTGTTTGATTATGGCCCTTTTTTACTTGTAAACGAAGGAGAGTCGATCGATGTAAGAGTACATGAGACTGAGGACGAGTAGGATGACTGAAGTGCAGAAAAGCACGAGGAAGTAGGATCCAAATGTCTGATCAGCACAGATTCCAGATGCAAAGAGGATCCACCCATTCTTGTGAACTGACATGATCCGAAGATAAAAATTTTAAAAAAGGAAAGGTAATTAAACCGGCATTAAAATTGTGTTTTGAACTGAGGTGAAAAGAGAGGAGGCGATGAAACAGGCAATCAGAAAGCGGTAGGAACCGATGGAGCGTTTTGAACTAAAACTCTCTTTTGAATCGGGAGACAATAAAAGTCTACCAGAAAATGATTACAGGTAACAGTAAGGAATTCGCAGCGATTCATGCGATTCCGAAAACGTAGTAGTGGAGCTTCACAGTGAACCAAGACGTGAGCATCTTTCACTGGCTGAAAGTTAAAGAATCTTGAAAGAAAGCTCAATTTTGCCGCGTATGCATGGACTCTTATATACTAAACACATGTATACAGGGGCTCTTATATACAAAAGCAAATCTACATTCTAGATCTGCGATAATTGAGGCGACGTCACGTATTCTACAGTAACGTGTAAGAACAATCATTTTTCTTACTATTTTCGTGATTAATTATCGATGTGTCTGAGGGCAAACAGAACCTAATATAGGCACACGGTTCATTGTTGTCCATAAAGGCAATTATACTCGAGGGACAAGCAACAGAAAGTTCTACATCATGGCCAATCTTTATAACTATCTATCTCTCTCACTCTCTCTCTGTCTCTTTCTTTTTTCCTCGCTCTGTGTATGTGTATGTGTGTATGTGTGTGTATGCGTGTGTGTGTGTGAGTGTATGTGTGTTTGTTTATGGGTGTGTGTATGTGTGTGGGAGCTCAAAAGGCCGAAAACGACTGACACGTGAAAAAAGAGAGACTGAGAGACAGGTGAAAGAAATTGTCACCCCCCTCACCACACACACAGACAAGCACACACGCACACACGCACACACGCACACACCTGCACACGCATACACGTGCACACGCATACACGCACACATACATATAGCTGCCGCCAAATTGGAATCATGCCAATAAAATTATAATGTTCCAGTTTTGGTCTGTTGATATGGATATTCGTAGTTTATCAGTCATCGACAGATCATGCTTTGCATGTTTCCGCAATTAGCATATGATTTCGATTTGGCGACAGCTATATAGCCGTCGCCAAACGGAAATCGGCCAGAAAAAGCCGTTTTCTCTGCGTCTACGTATTGCACGAATGTTGCATTAGGGCTCTTTTTGGCAGGATTCTAATTTGGAGACAGCTATACACATGTGTACATACACCCATAAACAGATACACACATACAGAAACATCTCTTTCTCTGTCTTTTTGATTACAAGTCTGTAGAATGTTATTAGAAACTAATACAACATGGTGGTGTATGCAATAAATAATCTCGCGGTGTAGTTCTATGCGAACATCGAATTGTCAGCACTAGACGTTATATTCAGGGCTTCAATAAGTATTATTTCATTTGATGTACTTTTACAGTGACATTTTCAGCAACATGCTTATAGCATGACGTAATTGGAGTGCGACGTTGATTGCTTCACTAAGCCCGACTGCAGAGAAAAAAATTGAAAGAAAAAAGTTATGAGAGAGAGAATGGATAGTGTATCGCAAACAAACAGTACACTAACAGACTATGTTTATTCGGCCGTTTCATACATTATTGTGTTAATTTGTTGCACAGTTTCAAAAACTAAAAAGAGCAAACAACTAAGGTGTCACAATGCCATTACAAGTGTTAGCTTCACCTTGTGTGAAAAAGAGTATTGTGCATGTTATCCAGAGGCTACAGTACTCGACTGCACCTTCGACGAAGAGTAAGTCGTTATAGCGCTTACGGCCGATTTAAGAGCTCTTCTGTAGTCAGAGACGAAAACTACGATGATTACGGGGTCCAAAAACTGCGAAATCGGAAGCATTAGGGAGATGGCTTCACAAAGTTCGGGGAGATCCAAGCGGAAGAATGCGAGAAGAATGGAGATGGTGATGGGGGTATATGTAAACAAGAATGGGACAGAAGTCTGCAAACTGGCAATACAAATTTGTTTTGTGAATTAAGTACCTGCAAGAGAAGGGCTCGAAAGAGGGTCTTTTGTAGATGAACTTTTCGTTGACTCAGTTGAATGAAAGAGAGATCGTTCATAAGTTTTCTGTGGATGAGGTAGGCGCATCCTGACATTACTGTGAAGCACGATGAGATTACGCAAGAACGAGTTATGAAGACAAAACCGAAGTAGAACTGGAGGTTTCCAGATGTGTCCTAAACATTCAACGTTACACTGACTCCCTCACACCCTCACACCCTCACTCTCTCACTCCCTCACTCCCTCACTCCCTCACTCCCTCACTCCCTCACTCCCTCACTCCCTCACTCCCTCACTCCCTCACTCCCTCACTCCTCACTCTCTCTCTCTCTCTCTCTCTCTCTCTCTCACTCACTCACGTAAGACTGTGCTGCAATGTAAGAAACGTTGCGGACATCCAAGGCATACACATTTCTCAAATGTTCCTCGTGAACTTCATTGAGAGCCGGAGTCGGTAGAAGACAGAGGAGAGTTTGGATACTCCAAAGAGCAGCGGCCACCACAAATACCACAACGCTTACCACGCTTTTCCACGTGTCTTTGAACAATCCGAAGCTGAAAGAGGACGTCTGTTTCATTGTTTCTGTTACATACTTGTAAAAGAAAAAAAGTCTGTCGATGTAAGAGTACATGAGACTTAGGACGAGAATAATGACAGAAATGCAGAAAAGCACAAGAAAGTATGATCCGAAAGTCTGTTCCGCATTGAGTCCCGACGCGAAAAGAATCCAGCCATTCTTGTGGACACTCATCATCTGAAATCGTTCAGTTTTTACACAGATAACAATATTCTTACTGGCATGAGTATGGTGTTGGCAATTGAGGTGAAAAGAGATGAGGAGACAAAACAGGCGATGAGGAAGCGGTAGGAGCCGATGGAGCGCTTTGAACTGAAAAGCTCTCTTTCTCAAGTTTCTCTCTATCTCTATCTCTATCTTTTTCTCTTTCTTTCTTTCTTACCAGAAAACAATGAGTGGTAGAAGCAGAGAATTTGCCACAATGCCTCCAATTCCAAAAACGTAGTAGTGAAGTCTCACAAAGAACCAAGAAGTCAGCATCTTCTGAAATTGACACTATTCGACAATGAGATAAAGGTGCATATGACTCGCAAGAGAAAACGATGACTCACAAACATACAATTTGGTAAAATACATAGAATTACAGAACAAGATTGTTCCCAAGATGACACATTGGGAACCTCTCTTACGTGTAAGTGATCATACACTACATGATGTTTTAGGGAAAAGAGGAAATTCACAATACGACTTCGTTTTATAGAACACTAGCGAAAAAGACAGATCTCTGAAGAATATTGCAGAACGGAAGAATATGACAATTTTCAAAGATCTCATTTTTCGCGGAAATAATTTCCTTTTTTGCCAAAGACGGGTGTTTATACTTGAAAATGTGAAGAGATAATTGAAATTTGTAGAGCAATTTGTAGAGAAATGTGTAGAGAAATTTTTAGAATTTGCAATAGATGAACATTTCGCGGCAGCTGAAATAACGTCTACATTTACAAAAAAACAATCAAATTCTTCACGTAACACAGCCGCAAAATATATGTTGGAAAATTTATGTATGAAGGTAACAGCTGGAAAAAATAAGGCATTTTCAAGCCTTTTTAATGTCATTTAGTGCAGTCGCGAATTCTGCAAAGGTAAAAACTAAATTATTAATTTAATTTCTTTTTAAACTTTTCCTATGTATTTGAAATTTGTAAACGTTCAGCTATATTTTCTGTAAACTTTTAAATGTAAAGTTTCCAATTGTAACCATTAAACTGGGTTGAAAATGCTTTCGGAAGCTTGTTGTAGAACGGATAATTATAACAGTTTACATTTGCAAAGAGTTTTTTTTTTCTGAAAGACTCGAGCAGCCTGAGATTACTGAAAACTTGTGTGGAGCCTTAATATGACCCAAATATGAAGTCCTGAATCTTTTGGGCCCTAATATTTTTTTTACCAACAATATGTGTTTTATATGTTGTCTGACAGGAAATTGAATTTCGAAAACATTTGCGACCAAATAAATTACGATTATTTAGAAAATATAAAAGTTAAGGGCACAACGCAAATTTTTGAAGATTTTGCTGATTCTCCGAAAATGTTTCAATTGGTGTAAAAGCTAAGTATTATGGTTCAATTGTTGAGATTGTTTCGCACAACTTTGCTTTTAACATCGAAAAAATCGGTTGGTACACAATTTCTCGAAAATTCGTTTGAAAAAGTATCACTTTTTTCGGTTTAGCATGTTCAAAGGCAGATTTTTCTAGCACGTTATAGACAGGCTCCAGAAACGCATCATCAATGACTATGAAGTTGGTTTTACGTAGGCAATACCAAAAATCAGAGGGCGGATTCGAACCCGGGTCGCGAGATTTGTAAGCGAGGACGTTACCTCTCTGCCAACAGGGGAGCGTTTTGTAATTAACTCGCCGATTGCGCGAGACCGACACCGTAGCGGAGTGGCAACGTCCTCGCTTACAAATTCCTAATGATTCAGACGAATGTTTAGCAGTAATTTAAGGGTTTTTATACGTTGTTTTCAAGAGACAAGGCACTTTCAATACAGCTGAAATAAGGTACTTTGTCGACAAGTTAATGTCTTGCACTGCTCTTCCTGATTGGAGGAAATAAATTTATAAAACGTGAAAATGATTCAAGTGCACTGAAAAACATTTATTCCTTCATTAAATGGAAAACACGTTTTTTTGACAAAAACAATTATAATTTGACAAAAACAATTAGAACCATCTGACCAAAGCCAAACCCCGTATCCCTAATGACAAGAAATTATTGACAAAAAATTATGAAGATGCAAAAAAAATTTATTTTAAGGAAGAATTCGAAAGGGTGAAAACAAGGAAAACAAAATCTTCAACCATATTCCTTCAAACCTATAGCTGCTGCCAAACGGACATCCGGCCAAAAACGGCCTTAATGCAGCAAACGTGCGATGCGCAGGCGGAAATAGTGCGCAACAAGCGCCGACTCACAGAAAATGCGGCTTTTTGCCAAATATGCTCGTTTGGCGAGTGGTGTAAGTGTCTCTTCAACTCGTGAACGTAAAGCGCCTTCATCTTATTTCCGATGGGCGGGACTTTCAGTTACGGAACTGTTTTTGGACATCGAAGATCAAATTAGAATTCATCACAATTGGAAGTTCCCGTCTGTCAGTGACAAATGATTACAAGTTACAGTAAGACTAATAATACATGGAAACAGTTGTGTCACATATATGATATGCACTGCGCCGTAATATACAATTAACGCATATTCAAATTGCTTTCACTTTCTTGAATGTACTAGTCGAAAGGACAGTTTTGTGGGAACTTTCACTGAAACAGAAACACACTCAGTGTTGACAATAGATAACGTAAAGTACAGCAAAATCTTTGCAGGGTCACTTAAAGGGACCGTCAGGGACCTTTTCGTTTCCATTTTCAACAGGTACGGTCGAAAATTATACTAATTATATATGCTAAATTGTCTGGAAAACTCCTCATTTTCCGCGTAATCTCGTCCAATTAGAATGACAACTTCAAAATTAGACTGACTTTTAAACGTCGTGCATGCAGGCGTTGCGGCCATCCGCTGAATCTGCAGACCGTCGGCCGGTTTTGGGCACTTTGAAGCCAGATTTCTCAGCAACGAAGAATTTTGAACCCTAAGTTGTATAGAGTTTTTTGATCAGCTGATTTTTATCTTTTACATGAGCCAAAGTTGCGATGGTCCCTGAAGGTCCCTTTAAGGAGGATTATTTACCTAACTTTCGTCGCCAGAGAGACCTAAAGTATCGCGGTTTTCATTTCAATTTGTATCGAACGGCTCAGTAAGACTGTGAAAAATCGTTAATGAACTAGATTCGTTCAATTAAGTGCTCACATTTTTGCAAATGATATAGTATGTTTCCGAGAAACGGCGGGGACCCGCTAATCGAGGCCTTTCAATTGAAATCATTTTCTCGAACACCAGCGGGCATGCGCAAAAAGCTTGCGCCAAGCCTTTATTAGCATGCAATTTGGAAAAGGCCATTGACTAGTCCTTTAAAGGATGGCACATCAGGTCCCGCCGCGATCGTTTAACTGTCTGCGCACTCCTCTGTCACAGTGCTATTTCTTTCATTTTATTATAGTTCATTTCAATGTTTCAAATCGTCAATGGGTAATACGAGTGTTGGAAATAGACAGGGAAAGCAAAATCTTCGGCAATATTCCTGTCAAACAGCTACCTAGCCAAAACGGCATTCTGCCAAAAATGGCCTTAATGCAGAAACGTGCGAAAAAGGGGCTTTTTTCCGAATATTCTCGTTTGGCGACCGCTATAATATTTCTAAAAACCTCGGGAACGTAAAGCGCTTTTCATTTCATTTTCGATCGGCTACGGTCGGAAATTATGCGAATTAACTATGCTAAATTGTCTCACACCTTTCTCATTTCCAGCACTTCCTCAGCCAATTAGAATGAAATTCATCTCATTAGCCTACCTTGTAAATGCCGCACACGCAGGGCGTACTGCCCGTCTACAAATCTGTAGACGGAGACAAGTTTTTGGCGACTTTAGAGGGGATTTTCTCGAAAATGCGAAATTTTCGACCCAAAGTCATATGTATTTTTATAATCAGCAATTTTTTCTCTTTAAAATTGTAAAACCCGTCTGACTGTCCCTTTAAATAAGTTGTACAAAACTATATGCAAATTGTAGTAACTTTTTACCACAAAAGTTCAAAACATGGAAAAGAATAAAAACCGCTATCGTTCTTTCCGAAGCAGAAATGTTAGACTTGTTGAATTCCGGGATTTTCCGTGATTTTCCCGGGTGCAAAAATAGATAGATGGAATTTTTCTTGCATTGGTATAGTGAAATTTACCCTAATAGCAGAATTTACCCTAATAGCAAGTCTCCTGGTCTATAAAAAAAACGAAATAGGCCTATTTTTTAAACGATACGACTATTTGTGGATCGTAGATTGTGTATCTAAGAAGTAGTCTAAAAGAAATATCCCTTTGATAACCATTAAAAAAACAAAGTTAATGCGTAAAAATCGCCTAGAATTCGGCTGAGGGGGTGGCACCTTCAAATGACTTTTTAAAATACTGTAAGCTCTTTTTAAAAACAACACTTTGTAACTATAAATATTACTTGTAGTGAAACAACACGCATTGTTATCCGAAAAGAGTTTTAAAAAACAATGTGTAACTTTGCTTTTGCGTCACTCCCTGTGATTTCTAACAGATCGCGATCGAGTGTGTGAGAAGAGCCAACGACACATAAGTGTTTTATAAAAACAAGCAAAACTGATACACAGGAATTTGTTTTCTTTTTTATAAAAGATCCAAAAATACGGTGGAAAAACATACAAGGTATACTGTAACGGAACATTTTTGCTTCTGAAGTTTTCACGTGAGATCAGATAGAGACCAAATTCCATATTGCATAAATTATTCCATGTTCCGTAAATGAACAGGTGTAATTTTCTGTTATCGGGGGTTTGCAACAAAGGAATAACAGAAATCAAATGAGAGATTGAAAACAATACCCTGGGAAAAAAAACGATACCGAAGTAAAGAGTGCGAGAAAATAATTAATGATTTTTTTTTATTATCCTCATTGACTAAACTCGATGACACCGCTCCAGCCAACGGCCATGCGCAAAATGGCAAAGTACACATTAGCATGCGATTTGGAAATGGTCTCTGGCGAGCCCTTTAAAGGGACAGTAAGGGGCTTTTCATTTCATTTTCGATCGGTTACGGTCGGAATTTAAGCGAATGAACTATGCTAAATTGTCTCGCGCCTTCTTCGTTTCCGGCCCTCTCTCAGCCAATTTGAATGAGATTCGGCTAATTAGCATTCCCTGAAATGCCGGACACGTTGAACTAAGTTTTCTCGCAAACGGTAGACCTATAGTCATGCATATTATCGATCTATGAAAGTCGGGGTGACAATTTTTGTGAGGTGGCTGAGCCAGAGCTACATATGTATAACAAAAATGTGTATTTATATAATATGTACATGTAGCTTCATATGTGAGTATTGTCTAATCAAACATATTTCAGATGAAAAAATTATAAAACCGAAAGACAGTTGAAAACGGCAAATATAAGTTTGAGACTGAAAGAGAGAGAGAGAGACACAGAGACACGGAGACATAGACACAGGGGCACAGAGACACGGAGACACAGAGACACAGAGATATCGAGATACAGAGACACAGAGACACAGAGATATTGAGACATAGAGACATTGAGGCACAGAGAAAGATAGAGAGAGAGAGAGAGCGCGCAATAGAGATAGGGAGAGAGAGAGAGAGAGAGAGAGTAAATGAAACTGTATAAGATGACAATTTCAATTTAAACGCAGCTAATAACTATGTACTTATGGAAATTTCCAAATCGTCTGGGGATAATTTGTTTATTTTTTGCGTAACAGCGTTATCAAAAGATTATAAGTTTCCAGTGATTGAAAAAACGTAGTCTGAATAATTATACGTTAGAGTACATTTTCCGGGGGTAATCATTGAATAAATTGCTATGTAATAATAAAGTATTCAATGATATAGGAAACGTTCTTTTCGAACGGAGTGAACTCTCGTTCGTCGGTTATGAGTGTAATAACAAGTTTTGTGAAACAAAAAAAAACATCTGTAACGTTTTTTTTTAAATACGCGTAATAATAACGACATCGAAATAATGGCACGTAGGGGCGTACTTTCCAAACGAACGTTATCAGTCGATTAATTGGAGTCAGAACAACCTACTTTCAGCTTAAAAACAAATTCGAAGCCTTTTTAAAAATCCTGGTCCGCACTGTGCACGGGTCTTAGAGAAAACGCGTCTTAAAGTTTTGTATCACAAAAAACCCCCTTCTGAAAGTCTTTTATAGCCTGGGTGACGCTAGCTACATCAGCGATGAAGATCTTCTTCTCTGTACTTTGGAACAAATGTTGGTCCGGTAGAAAATAGGAACCTTGACGCCTTTAACGGCTGTTCCGGGAAAAGGAACCAAAGAGAACTCTGAGATTTTGAGAACGGAAACCATTTTGTTCGTGTTCTTCCGTTGATTATTGAAAAAACACAGTGATTACAATAAAGTGGGGTTGTGAAGTATTTATTTAATATACTTTTGTTTTTTCTATGTGGGCAATTAAAGGCTAATTGCAGCAAAACAAACCGTAATGCTTATTTTTGTGCGCTAAACGATCTTCCGGTTTGAATCGAAAATAAACATTTCTTATAGAAGTAGTTCTTATAGACTTTCTATGGAAATGGGAAAACCGAGAGAGAGAGAGAGAGAGAGAGAGAGAGAGAGAGAAGGAGAGAGATACTGGCAGCGAAAGACATTGAGAATGAGAGCTACAGCTGGGGGACCGTGTTTCGGTGTAGATCTATGTAATTTTATCATATTTAACAGAGTTGTACTCTATTGAACCTCGTGATTGCATTTATCCCAATTACTACCAATTTAGTAGTCTGTTCAAGAAACGATCAAAGTCTTCTTCCCAGAATGTACTTCAACCTTCCACAATTTCAACTTCTCGTTAAAAAAATAATGTTCCCCTATAAATTCCACTATTTCATGGTGATCAGCACATGGGGACTTGCTCAGCGCAAAAATATGTCATACCAGCGGAAGGGGCGCCTTCGGCGCCCCTTCCGCTTGCTGGGGGCTGCGCCCCCAGACCCCCTTAACGCTGTTACGCTTTGGCTATAAGATCCATCATATTATGATTGATTTGTTTCGTCGTTGCACGCTCTATCGATTGATACAATTTTTAGATTAATTGAAAAATCTATAATTTTTAGCAAAGTTCTGGCACGCTTTTGCTGCGAGACCCATCAAATAATGAGTTATTTGTTTCGCCTTTGCACGCTCTATCGATTGATACAATTTTTAGTTTAATTGAAAAATCTTTAATTTGTAGCAAAGTTCTGGCACGCTTTCGCTGCGGGACCCATCATATATTGATTGATTTGTTTCGTCGTTGCACGCTCTATCGATTGATACAATTTTTAGATTAATTGAAAAATCTTTAATTTGTAGCAAAGTTCTGGCACGCTTTCGCTGCGGGACCCATCATATATTGATTGATTTGTTTTGCCTTTGCACGCTCTATCGATTCATACATTTTTTTGATTAAATGAAAAAATTTAATTTTTTAGCAAAGTTCTGGCACGCTTTCGCTGCGGGACCCTAGTACAATTTTTGGGCTATGAGTGAGCTACTCTTGTCTATGGTAGTAACATATTAAAAGATGAGGTGAATTGGTTCACGGGGACCTGAGATCTCTATGGGGTCACAGACACAGACAGTCACGGACATTTGCGATTTATTAATATGGATAAGCTAGCAATGTACAAATAAATTTAATTTAAAGATTTTTGCGAAAAGAATTTTATATTATCCCCCTTGCCCTCTTCCTTTTTCTGTTAACCAAAGCAGCGCGCCCGTGTGAATTTTGCCTGAAAATGCGTTGCCCGTCGAGCTTGCAAATACAATGTCATTTTATGATCATAGGTGCATGGGATGTCCAAGTTTGCAAAAAAAAATTCCACCTGTTTTTTTTTTAAATTGGTCCCGTAGCGACTTTCCAAAATCGCAGCGGAACCAATAGCGGGAAATTCAAAATTTAACTTTATATGGGAATATTAAAACTCTGATTTATTTTATGTTAAAGGTAAGGTAGATTTTTTTTCTTATTTTTATTAATTTTTTTCAAGGCATACTTGGAAACGCAGTTGTATTTTAAATCAGGTGTCGCCTGTCATTACCGAGAAACGCCAACATTTCCGAGTAAAACATGTTTTTCCCATAAAACCCTTCCAAGTATGGCAGCTCTCTGATTTAAAAGTGTTCTCTACTTACAGGACGGTTATTTCGGGTCGAATGATTAAAAAAAAGATGCACCAAAATTGCACTTTCCAAAGATAATCAGGGTTTTTCACTTCAAAAGGATTATAAAGTGGACGTATACTGTAAAAAAAATTCAAATACGCAATCACGACCTCGCTGCCATTACGACATTTTCCCGTTATTTTCTCCAAAACACTTTTTTCTTTATAAACCCGCAAAAATACATTAAAATTGTAGAATATTCATATTTAAAAATAAGAAATTTTCCACCTGTTTAACTTTTTTGTCATTTCCCATCTGATTTTTTTCATTCATTTCCAAGCCCGGGAATGTACCTGCACCTATGTTTATGATTAAAAAAACAAAAATAAACTTTTGTTGTCCATTCTTTTCCTAGCTTTACCCATAAATTCGAGGAATGAAGCTCATTCCATTGAAGTTAGTGGGTCCCACCAGGAGCTCCTGACTCCGCCCACAATTACGCGTGGCAATCGACATTTTTATAAATAAATGTTTGTCAAGTCTTGTTTTTCACCCTCTTTTTTCCCGGTTACTCCTCTATTTTTATGCTATTTCTTTTTCAGATGACTGACGACACCGAATTGGAAGTCATCAATAGCGATGACGAGCTCGTCGAGGTCTCTGACAACGAAGGCGAGTCCGAGCCCTCCTCTCCCTGGGAAATCCCCGCCTTTCCCACCACCAGTCGGGAGGAATTGGCTACCTTGACGAAGGAGGAGCTCGTAGAACGGTGATTTTGTTTTATTAGCTTTAAATTGTCTTTTTTTCTGTCCCAGATTGAGGAAGATGCAGATGAACGTGTCCATAGCCCGACGGACTCTGAAAAGCGACGAATCCGGCCTGTCACAAGCCGTTTTCCACCTTATGAAGAAAAATAAGGAATTCTCAGTGCTGGAGGTAGTTTTGCTGTTTATAAAATCAATAATTTTTATTGTTTAAAGGAGGAGAGGGATCGCTCGTACTGGGGAGGAAAGAACGCCGCTCCGCCCACTTTGCCTCCTTTTCTGGATCCAAGAATGCACTCGGCCTATGCGAAAATATCCGAAAAGGTGCGGATTTTAATTTTTTATGCTTAAAAATGTGTTTAGTTGGACGAGAGGACCAAGAAGTACGACATTTTGTACGAACAGCTCAAGGAGGCACTGCCGAAGGAGTTAGTCTTTTATTGCCTTCGTTTTAAATTCAGAAATTTAGAACACTACCGACACCATTCTGTGGGAAAAGCTCTGTGCTGGAAAGACTAAAGGTCCTAGAGGAGACGCTGAGCAGCATGGCGGCCACGAATGACAAAATGGAGCATCGGCAGCAGGGAGGGGCTACGCATAGGGCCGCAGTGCGGCTCAGAGGTGGGTAATTAGCTGTAAATGTAGGAATTTCGGAGAAAACAATTGGGAAATCGCAAGAATTGGATCCAGGAGGCAATGTTGCCCGCTCCATTTTTACAGATAGACGTCTGACCTGTTGAAACACGGCGGGGACAGGTGACCATAAAAGTGATTCCGGTTAAAGGACTGTTTTTTTTCTTTGGAGAGCTGCCAAAATCCCCAATCAATAACGACTCTAAATTACGACAGACAAACTTTTTCTTAAAGGCGCCATTGCGCGGGTCCCGAAGCGCCTTAGATGCTCATGAGAAGCCCGACCCCTTTAGCCGGGGTCCATGTTTTAGCCTCAGAGCATATTTGAATCCCCGCCGTGGAAAAAGTCGTTTGAAATGGGACAGAATGCGAAATGTTTGTTGTCGTGACGTATCGATCAGGTTAATGTAAACGTTCTAAAAGAATTTATGAAATAACTTCATACCCGGACACGGTACGGGGCTAAAAACGAGTGGGGTTAAAAACGTGAGCCCCGCAGAGGGTGCGGCCCAAAAATCACAGAACCTCCATTTTTATAACCCGCAAGCACGGCGTGTCCTCGTGTCCAAATAATTCAAAGCGTGGTGTTAATAGATATTATACAAAAATCTCATGTGTGCAAATAATTCTAAATTATGCGGTTAAATAGTTCTAAATTATGCGGTCTTGCATGTGCCTGCCTTTCCACAAGGTATAGCCGTCGCCAAACGGAATTCGGCTGGAAACGCCGCTTTTTCTCTGCGCCTTCTCTTTTCGCACTCTATTTTCGCCTGCGTATCGCACGAATGCTGCATTAAGGCTGTTTTCGGCAGGATTCTCATTTGGCGACGGCTATATGTGTCTCCTGATAGGAGAATTTGTGGTCTTCGAGCCCAGGCTAAACCGATTCTTTTCATTCTATGAGTGGGGGTCCTTAAGATCATATGCGCAGCCTCCCACCCGATTTTATACCCAAAATTTCGGAGCGTACCCAAAAATCAAAGTAATTAGCCTGCGTATCTGCTTTGTATCGAAGGGTTGGTAAAATAAAACTGTTTTTGTGAATATATACTCACCGCTCATATCGGGACACTTCCACGACCGTCTAAATTCCGCTGTTCGAGGAGACGAGGAAATACTCCGAATTTGACACCAACCATGCGAATCAAAATGCCTAATTGGCGTACGCTAATTTTGGAGCCTCCTACTTGAAGAGAGGTGTAGTTTTCTTATGTTGTCCGTTAAGATTACGCATAGGATGGGGGTACCTTGTTCTTTTCTCGTTTTTCTTGCGATATTACTTGGGATCCCATTGTTTAATGTAATGGGGTTGTTTGATTGAATTTGCCCACTGAACAGCCTAGTTTTTTAGAATTGAATCGCCAGTTGGTTGAGGTGAAGCACCGAAAGAAGAAGGAAGAGGCGGCGTTGTGGAAGGACAATTACAACATCAAGTACTGGGATCTATGTGTGAGTTAGAGAGAGAGAGAGAGAGAGAGAGAGAGAGAGAGAGTAATGAGTGTGAGTAAAGCCCACATTTCCAGGGTCGCATCGAGCTCTGTGAGAAGCGATTGGCCGAACTGCGCAAGGAGTTCCCAGACCAAGAAGAAGTCAGTGAAGCCGAAGGGTTGGACATGGACGATCTGGAGGAGGTGGACGACACGGAGGAGCCAGAGGAGCAGCGAATGGCTGCGGAAGTTATAGAATATGACGAACACTTGGATTACGATGTGTCGGATTCTGAAATAAATGCTTGAATTGGTAGGCGATAAGAAGCGTGGCTTCGGGCCGATCGGAGTCGGCCGCTTGTCAAAAATGCCGAAAAAATCATTTTGGGACCAAATTTGCCACGATTTACGAAGTCTTCCTACGCAGAGGAAGCAGGGAGCGTTTCTAGCAACATGGGCGTTTGCCCAACTTTGGAGGCTCTGGGGGCTCAGGGGAAGGATTTTATAAACAAAAAAATGGTATGTAGGGGTGTATAAAACTCTGCATGGCGAGAATAATTCTCGCCAAGAAGAATTTTGTACACCTCTATATATCATTTTAAAGGGCGTGGTCTCGCCACGACCAAGGGTGGCTGAGGGCCGGGCCGGCCCGCTTTCCAAAAAATCTTGGCCCGGCCCAGCCCGCGAGTCAAAATTTCTAAAAGCTAGAAAAAAGTTTTACACTATTTATGTACTACAAATGTGTCTCTAGCATAACAGTTACATAAAACAATAATGGCAAAAAAGTTTTGTCGACGGGGGATCGAACTGGGGCCACTTCGGATTGCCAGTCCGCCCTCTTAGCCACTCGGCCATGAACATTTTTAAAAAAATTATATAGGGTAGTTCGAATCCTCCTCCACGTAGTATGTTTTGCACAACAAGAACTATGTTTTGCAACAAAGAGAACTTTAAAAAAATGACTTTGAAAAGAGTTACATTTAAAAATAGATTTTCAAAAATAGTGGGGCCGGGCCCACCCTCAGATTTTCTCGGCCCGGCCCGGTCCTCTGATAAGCCACCCTTGGCCACGACCAACCATGGCAAAATTGCGGGCCGGGCCGGGCCGTGAAAATTTTGTCAGCGGGCCGGCCCGTTGCCATGGTTGGCCACGACCCATGAGACGGAGATGTGTCCATGCGCGATCTGTAGACGGGGTTCTCACGGTCCGGGCCATTTTGTGAACATTTTGGTTGCTCCGGTCCGAGTCGGCCCAGCCCGTTCGGCCCGTTTACACTGGACCACCTAGTCAGATTGCCACCCACATGACCAGGGTTCGATCCCGGTCGGGGACATTCTTTTTTGTACAACTAATATTGACTTATATGTTAGTAACAAATATTATTAAGTTATTTAAAGCAGTTCGAAAAAAATATTCTACCCAAAAAATGCTCCTCCCAAAAAGTCTCTCGGCTCGGACCGTCATTCGAGAACCCCGTCTGTAGGGATGGTCTCTTTTAACCTATATCTCTCCCCCTTTCCCTAGTTTCCACCGTGTGCCAATGCTTCGATTCCGCTTTATCTAACTCCAAAAATAACGGCCGTATTACTTGCTCCAACGCCCCCTGATAACGATGTTTTCACCGACCCCACGCCATTCAATGTGGTCAGCGCTGATAAAGCATTGAAAGCAAATCACCATGGTGAGGTGGCATCGGATATTTACTTCAGCGGCGGTGATTGAAGTCAATTCAAAACGTACGTGTAAACAGTGAAGTGGAGAAAGAGAAAGAATTGACATTCGTGTCTTCCGGTCTTTTCCAGGGCTCGTTGGAATTATATATCTTGCCCTCTGAAATTCATGAAGCATACAAGTGATGAATGATTTGTTCCAATGGTTATTGATAATGTCATTTTTCAGCAAAAACTGCGGGGTCAGTCCTGATAAAGCTTCACATATCGTCATCTTATCGACTACTCAATGGGTCACGCAACTGAACAGGGCTGGCTAAACATCGGGCTCAGTCCGGGCCGAGAAACTTTCCCGATCTTGCTACGATTTAGCAAATGTAGCGTAGTGAAACAAACGTCTTTGTGAATATTTTTTTAATGTAAGGGGTGGTTTTTTTTAAAATCTTTTAGTTATATAATTAATCAAATTTATATTTGTAGGTAATTTTATCGCAAGATGATGGAAAATTTCACTTTAACTTGTCAACCAATTTTGAAAACGGGCCCGAGGGCCCAAATCGGGCCGGGCCGAGAATTTGATTGAAGTTGAGACGAGGCATTGAATAATGGGCTATACCGTTCTTCCCACTGGGGTTCTTTACTGACGGGAGGGGCCGTGCTATGGATGTTTTGGGACAGCCCGTCCCGGGTATGAAAATAATTTAAATTTTGTAATTTTAACAAGGTGCAATATTTTTTTTAAACTTTTTAAAATAGATTTGTTTGTTTTGTTGTTAATCTATAATTGAATATTAGTTGTTCAAGAAACAGTTTCACCGACCGGGATCGAACCCTGGTCTTGTGGGTGGCAATTTGAATGGGTGGTCTAGGGTGAATTGGCCAAGCGGGCCGACCAAAATTTTCCAAGCCCAGCCCGTGAGAAATTATAGTGGCACACTTACATACTACATACATTAACAAGCTACCTGTGGGGTTGGTTTTGCGCGATCCCCACAATACAAATGAGTCGTGTGGCGCGAGTCCTCCAAATAGGAAATTAGGCTCGGAGCGACCCCCTCTACCGAATCTACGGGCGCTTGTTCGTCTATCACTTATAATTTGGCGTTAATGAATTGACATAATTTACCATCTACGCAGGAACTTGGATGGCGTAAACCATAAACATGATTCTACCTGGGTTATACAACAACAAGGAAGTAGGCCTACGAGTGCTGTGACCTTGGAGCGCATTAAGCAATTACAGTGATTTCAAGAAAACTTTATTTTGCTCACTGTTTACGTTATGACCTCCAAATGGGCCAAGGTGTTCAAGACTTACAGTGACTTTACTCAGTTTTCTTTACTAATATTGGCGGTAGATGATCAGAAAATTTAGAAACAACTTCAGAGAAAACGAAAAAATACTCGAGTAAAGCCCAGCTTGTAGATATCTCCATTTCCATACCCCTCTGTTTGAAAAATATGTTTTAAGAGAGTTTTCCCCTTAAGCCTCACACATATCACAACTTTCCTTTAATTTCCATTGCCGCTCTTATCAATCTCCCCTCTAATCGTAAGAATAGTCCGAATGTCTGGAATATGACCACCTGGTCAGTTGATCTCCGATCGGACCACCTATCCCCAGCCCTCCGTTGTTTGTTCGATAGAAGATCACTTTATTAGCATGATCTCTGCGTCGATTAGTCTCCGAGGACAGTTCGCTTGCAGGCGAAGAAAACGTTCCCATTGCGACGATTTAAACCAAATCTGCGCAGGAACGCAGCTCAATCTATTTCCGACCATGGAACAGGTCGCCAGCCGACTTTTTCTACTTTTTGTGACAGCGAGAGAGACAACTTCCGATGTACTAGAGGGCATTTGGTGTGTATTCAATCTTTTTCATGGGACAAACTTGTTATAATAAGAATGGGTATTTTAACCGTAGTATATATGATCATAAATATTTTTTAATCACTTCTAAACTAAAATTGTTTTACTGAATTCAGCTTATAAAGCCTTTTATATTAGAGTCGATAACATTGTGACATTGGATTTTAGAATTGGTTGCATCTTTAAAATAACTTGAAATAGATCAAGTGAAAATAGGCCCATTAAGTGAAAAAAAAACACTTCTTTTGGCCAATGAAGTTACGTTAGCTTGGATTACTGTAGAATTTTCTTTTTGCTTCTATCTCGCTTCCTAGTAAACCAAATTTCAACTTGAAATAAGAAATCGATAGATAATTTTGTTTTACGACCATTAGTGATTACTGAAAAAAATGCGTTTATACAACTCGTCAAATTGGATTTTTAAAAAGTGGGTAAAACGCTTTCTAAGTATTAGATAATAGATCCCAAAAATGTAGTGTGAATTCCAACCTTTTTTTTAAAATGAAAATCTCTTTTATATGGAAAAACGTTTTTTGAATTTTAGCAAGTTTTTACGTAATTCTTCTTATGACTGCAAAAATGGTGGATTTTTTGTTGTTTTTCCATTCAAAATAGGCGCGTTCATACATTTCCACGCTTATTGTGGTGCTGCACACGTGTTTTCAAGAGAAGGTGCGCAGTTCGGGTGGAAAAACGACAAACTTATCCCGAAAACCTGCAATAAAGCAGCATTCGTACGATACGCAGGGAAAAGAGTGCGTAAATCACAGGAACGCACACTTTTTCCCCGAATGCCCCCTTTGCAATAGCTACAAACCGATTGTTAGCAGGGAACGAAGTCCCTTGTCTTCCACCCAATGGAACAGGTCTCCAGCTGTTCCTACGACGAAGGCTCGCTGTTTTTCGCCCCGCACTGCGACGCAAACAATCGGCCTACGTGACTTTTGTCACTTTTGTAAGGGCTACGTGATTTTCAGAAGATTGCATCATGCAGAAAGGATCTGTGATGACCTACGGGTTTAAATGAAGGCTATATAAGTCTAGCTTCACACAAAAGACGATCACGACTGTTTTGAACTTCTTGAAACTGTTTGTATTACCCGTTTGGAACTTTTAACGTGTCGCATAACGTTCTATGGTCCATAGGATGGCTTATTTTCAACAATGTTTATTTGTAAACATGTAGTGCAAGAAAATTATGTAAATAGTGCTAACGGTAACAAAGTTAGGTTAATAGGGCATGCCAATAGTATCAGTAGGGCTGATTGGGGAACGAGTTCAATTTCGTAACAAACGATAACAAATTTTACCTGTTTTTAAAAGATATTCATTCTTAAATGAACAACTTTTGGATATTCTAACTGGTCCCGCAACGATTTTAAGGTTGCTTGTTAGATTCTACCCCTCTACATAAAAAATTAACTACCCCTTTTTCTTGCCTTCCCCTTTGCACTCCAAAATTGCTACCGATAAGGCTGTTCGTTGAAAAACTTTTGTCCCTATTCTCTATTTTTCCTTTTGTCACGTAAGCGCTCTCTGAACAACGACCGTCTGTTTCTCTTTGAATTCAATTGTAACGTCATTTACAACCAAAATAAAGAAAACGACAAAGTGATTCTTGGCCTTTGTTGAGCGTACAAAGTATTTTTGTAATTCGATTGTAAAGTGGTCTGATTTTAAAATAATGGCCATAACAAAAACATGAAAAGTCACGTATTCGCCAAACCAAAATACGATTATGAGGAATAAATAGGTTTAATGGTGGTGCTGTTCTTCGCAAAGCTTTCTGAGTTTTCCCCTGCTTTTTCACTTTGCCATTTTAGAAGGAAATAGAGAAAGCATTGTTTTCAGTGCTTAATGTCCCTAAGGGATGAGGTTTTAAGGTCGTCGGTCAGAGAGCGCCTACGTGACAGCTGCAAAATTGAGGCGACAAGGCCTCAAATCGGAAGGTCTCCCGGAAAAATGGACTCAAAGAACAACTGAAGCTAACAAGCGAGAGCAAACAACATCGCAACGTTTTGCTAACTTCTACCCCTCTTTCCTCTCAACCGCCTCTCTCTATCCCTCTCTCACTCACTCACTCACTCACTCACTCACTCACTCACTCACTCACTCACTCACTCACTCACTCACTCATGTGTGTGTGTGTGTGTGTGTGTGTGAGTGAGTGCTACATGTACCGTGTTTTCGTTTTCGTTGTGTTTTCGTGTTTAGACTCTAGTTTTTTGCTCACTCCCCCTACATGTCCTTCCTTTGTTATTCAAACAAAGTTCTCCCAAATGACGCTATGTTTTCCCCGCGGACCATCCAAAGCAAAACCTTTGTGATCTCTTTCTTTCTGATCGGATCATAGAAATCACAGTCTTAGCTGTCTCTCTCTTTCAACGCGCCATCGTCTATCAGGCGAGCGATCGGTCTGCAGCCGTCTACGTCATGGGGGACAAAGTGCGCCGTTTCCGAGGGGAGAGACCCGTAAAAATAACCGAAACTGGAGGTCCTTATCATTGAGACTTTTCTTTATGACACTGTGGGAACTATGATCTTTTGCGGGTATATAGGCACACGATATGAAACCATAGCATCGCAATGGAGACCTCCAAGATGACTTCAATTTATCAATTTTTTCAATTTTTTTTTTTAAAACCCTTATTTCAAACCAGTTATCATCCTGAAAAAGACAAATAACTTTGTGGTCTTAAAATTATTCATTACGTATTATTCAGCGCAAAAAACTGTTTTGGCCGGACTAACTTTAACGTTAAAGGGACAGTCAGGGGTTTTTACAACATTGGCTAAATTAAGAGTGAAAAATCACTGATTACGAAAATATATGACTATTGGTGGCCAACACACCGTTTTCTATAAATTTGGCGTCAAAGATTCCAAAAACGGCCGACCCTCCTCTGATGCTGCGCGTCCGATTTTTACAAGGAATTCTAATTAGCCGAATTTCACTTAAATTGGATGAGATAGCTCTGGAAATGAGGAGGATGCAAGACAATTTAGCATAGTTCATTTGCTTAATTTTCGACCGTATCCGATCAAAAATGAAATGAAAACCCCTTTACTACCACTTTAACATCAAAATTCAAATATTGTCATAAAAAGTCATTTTGGCATCTAATTTACGTAGGCATGTTTCTATAACACGTTGCTTGCAAATTATGGATTAGAAATTGCAGTGTTTGTTGATTTTCCCAATTTCTCATTGTTGATTTCACAGTTACGGCTGAAAAACAGGTGAATATTAAAGTTTTACTCATCCAAGAACTGATAAAAAAAGTGTATCTAGGACCACACAACAGGAGTTTTTATTTAGAAAGACAGAATCGTTTCGAAGACCGCAACTGATTGTCCCGGAATGCTTTGGTTTCCTTTGTTCTGTGAATCCTTTGCGATTTCCCTTCAACCCATTGTCTTTCCGTCAATCGCGTTCTTTCAAAGTCATCGCCTGCGCTTTTCCGCGAAAAACGCCGAGCATCTGTCCTTTCGAGTCCGCATGGGATTCACGTGGCCGCCGGGGCTCCCCCCGACGCCGCCCCTTTGATTACACTGGCCGAGCGGGGAACACTCACACCACTGTTCAGGCTGTTCCCTCCGTCTAGTGCCCTTTCATGGGACTTTTCTGTTACTTTCTTGTCTTTCCATTGCCTTGTCTTGTATTTTATCCCAAACTCTTCTCTTTCGTCGTAGTTAAGTAGTTGTGTTTGATAGATTCAGAGTTTTAGTCTCAAGAAGCTTTGATTTATTGACCTGGTGACGGAGACTAATGATAATCTGCCTAGGAGCTTAGGAATTCCCGCGCGTGGGCGCCGCCAAGGGGGTTTGGCGGGGGTTCCCCAAAATCGATAGTGCCGTGAACTACTGAGCCAATTAACCTCGATTCATCCCCATTCGCACAACAAAACGTTAACAGTCCCTCGTTGTTTGATCGGTTAGCCGCGTTTATGAGGAAACCCCATTCTTTGTCTATTACTTTGATCTCTGTGAGGCTAACTCTCTCTCTTTCTCTCTATCTTTATCTGTCTCTCTTTGTGTGTGTGTGTGTGTGTGTGTGCGTGTGAGTGCGAGTGTGAGTGTGAGTGTGAGTGTGAGTGTGAGTGTGAGTGTGAGTGTGAGTCTAGAGGGAGAGAGATCTCAAAACCCCGTTCCAGTCCGTCTCTTGCAGACTTTTTTACTTCCCACTCTCTCCTTTCCGTTGTAATGTGAGATTTTCGGTCACAGCTTAGCCATCTCCCGCCGGGGTGGCAGAGAGCTGAACCAGTTCCCCTCTCTACGTTCCACCCCCTTTGGACCGGCTATAGTTGGGATTTCGCCACTTACAGCACAGTTTTCTTCTTCTCCTACGATGTTAACAGCATTGACGGAACACTGTTTTTGTTTTTGTCTGGGCCAGACTGCGGAAAACAGCCACGACACGCACTTTTGAGATCATCGTAGGCGAACGCCGAAAACAATTCTTGGCATCGTAAGGGCAAAGGCACTGGTCTTTGGGATTCATTCGTCTTGTTATGGCGGGATTTCGTAGTGCGTACATAGTTCAACTCAATGCTTTTTGTTTTTAAGGCCTTTCCTTCTCCCCCCTCCCTCTCTCTCTCTCTCTCTCTCTCTCTCTCTCTCTCTCTCTCTCGGTCTCTGTCTCACACACATTTTCACGCTCACGTATACGCACACGGACACACGGACACACGGACACACGCGCACACACACACACACACACACACGGACACATCTTTCATTTTCTGTCTATTAACGCTCACTTTCCCCCTCAACATTTCGATAAATCTCCGATGATAATGTTATTCCTTTCATATTGGAACCCACCTCAGATTTGGCTGCTGACATTTGCTGAGTATGCTATCCATAGCACAAAAAACGCCAACCCAAAGCTAAAGCATTATGTTCAACACTAAAACATTGGAACGTCGCGTTAATTTCACATTTGCAGCGACAATACCTAGTAGCTTCAAAAAAAAACACCCATCGTAACTGCAATCAATCGATTTTCTAGATAAGCATGACCCCATTCCAGTGACCAAAGTTCCAGGACATAGTCCACACCCACCCAGCTTTTCCCTTCCATATAAACAGCAAACCAACTGTCATCCCGATTCGTTCACTTACTTTCCATCCGATCACTTTCTGATCTCTTCGGACCAAATATTTGATCTACCGTACCCATCGGGAACTTGTTTTGGCCGCCCACAGCCATATCAGCGTGTTCCCGCTACGTCGCCGGTGGTGGGAGGGCCTTATCGTTATATATGGCAAAGGAACCACCGACGTGGCTGACTTTTCCCCCCGATAAAGAGTCGTACAGTTAGTCTATTTCCCCCTCAATTCATGTGGTTGCCTCGGGCGCTGTTACGTGTTTACACAAATGCCCCCAACTGCCGCCTGTTCAGTCACGCGTGAGCCTGTTTCTAAACCGAAACTAAGGTCAAACCCTTCCCTTCTTGCTAAGATTCTTGATCGCCATGCCTGCGTCAAGGTGTGTCTCTCTTCGCATTCGAATTATTCCAATTAGGGCATTATTTTATATTCAAATTGCAGATTAGCACTGTTGTGCACGCGTGGATTACTCCTAGCCATGATTCGAGTTGCCCCTCCCCCGTCGGCCACCGCCGCCCAGATGTCCTCCACCCACGACACTCCGATCATCGACGAGACTCCCGAGGAGAGGGTGAAAAGGATCTGGAGGAAGGCTGAGGCGGTCTGCTTCGATGTGGATTCCACTGTCTGCCAGGATGAGGGAATTGATGAATTGGCCGCCTATCTGGGAGTGGGAGAAGCCGTTGCCAATGTGACCCGATCGGCGATGAATGGAAACGCCAGGTTCAGGTAAGGAGGAGGGACAGTGCAAGAGAGAGAGAGAGAGAGAGAGATGCAAAGATATAGCACAAAGAGGCACAGAGACACTCACACTCACACTCACACTCACACTCACACTCACACTCACACTCACACTCACACTCACACTCACACTCACACTCACACTCACACTCACACTCACACTCACACTCACACTCACACTCACACTCACACTCACACTCCCACTCACACTCACACTCACACTCACACTCACACTCACACTCACACTCACACTCACACTCACACTCACACTCACACTCACACTCACACTCACACTCACACTCACACTCACACTCACACTCACACTCACACTCACACTCACACTCACACACTGATCAGAGACGAGAGACAGATCACAAATAGGAACAGAGAGGCAGAGAGAGACTGACATATACAGAGATGGAGAGAAATATAGAGTTGAAGATATAGAAAGACTGAGAGAGACTCTTGTCAAAGAGATAAAAGAGACAGAGATAGAGACATTTACCAACCTCTCTTTTCCAGAGACGCTTTGGCCGCCCGTCTGCAAGTTATGAAGCCCACCTACACCGAGATGGAGAACTTCGTGAATGAGACCAAGCCCAGACTCACCCCCGGAATCCGCGAGCTAGTGAGGGCCCTCCACGCCCGTGGCACCGACGTCTACCTCGTCTCGGGTGGTTTCCGCCGACTCATCCTCCCCGTAGCCGAAATTTTGGGTAAATATCCTCATTCAGCTGAGTTTAAACCCCATTTAGGAATCGATAGGAAAAGAATCTATGCCAATGAGGTGCTCTTCGACTCTCAGAAGAAATACGCCGGTTTTGACATCAACGAGCCGACCAGTGATTCCGGAAGCAAAGATGTAAGTTTCTTAAATTCCACTTCAGGAATCCAAACATTAGAATTAAAGTATTGTTCTGTTTTTAGGTTGGAAAGCCTGCCGTTATTTCGCTGTTGAAGAAGAGATTCGGGTACAAGACGGTGGTTATGGTTGGAGATGGAGCCACAGATTTGGAAGCCTCCCCTCCCGCTGATGCTTTCATTGGATTTGGAGGAAACCAGGTAAGAAGCTTCATAGAATGAAAGAAAGCGGTTTTAAAAGACAAAATAGACAGTTAGAAAAGTCAAAAAGTTTTAAAAACTTATTTCTCTTTTTCCAGATCCGCGACGCGGTTCGTTCCCGTTCGGATTGGTTCGTGACGGATTTCGACGTGATGAGGAAAGAACTGGAACATAACTACTGAGTCAAGAAACGTTGTATGTATCAATTTTGAAGATACTCAATTGGCTCGTATTTTTCGAGCTGTGACTATTATAGGTCAATTATAGCTATGAGCATCGGGATTTTAATTGTCATTGAATCGGCGTTTTAGTCGTGTTCTAAATAAAGATTTAATTGCAACTGCTGTTTTGTGTTTTCCTGACAACAAAGAAGAATGGATAGAAAAAGAAAAATTAAGACAATTATGACCGAGGCTCCCGTTAGGGAGGGAGAAAGGGTGAGAAGAGTTGACAAAAAAAGCTTGCCATGGAGTTATCACGACAGATAGCATTTGCTCTTTCCCGATTTCCGGCTACTTGAAAGACTTTCTAAGTTACAATGTTGCGCGGATTTTGCGACCAATTTCGAAATCTAATTGTCTTAAAGATAACATCACATGCTTTTCGAATTGGAAATGAATTGCAATTTTAAATTCCAAATCTCTCAAGGAAACGGCTGTTAATTGCATTCGTTTTGCATGATCATGAAATACCCTTAACAGAAGAGTTTCGTTGTCTCTTTTTTTCCTAAAATGCTTTTGAAACTGAATTTAAAAAGCAATGTTTTGAGTTACAAACAGGATCGAACCAGCATCTCATGCTTTGACTACCATAGTTTACTGGCAATACATTTTGTAATTTTCTCGAAAGTACACTTTTCTCGAAATCTATTTTTAACTACATTTGGTGGTCAAATTGACACGAAATCGAATGTTCACTCTTATCGTGGAATGCCGTATCTTGGTTGGATTCACTGGGTTTATTTGAGTACAGGTCTCACAAGAGGCCAGTATTTTTTCCAGTATTGTATTTTCCAGACACTTCCCTAAAGTCAAAATGGTAATATTCTCGGAATAAAAACCGATGGAGACTATAATAAGAGTTTATGGTCAAAACTGAAGTTTGACGAACAAAGAAATTGGTATCAACTTTTCGGATCAAAAATCCTGTATATATACTGACGCACCCCTTTAAAATCAAAGTATTCAAACACTTTTCCACGATTTTACCCAAGATCTTGCTAAAGATTTGGTACGTGATCTGCAATACGGAACACCCGGGATGTAAGCGAAAATCCGATCAGAATTTATTTTCACAGTTTTTAGAATATTTATCAAACATCAGCAAAACAATTTCTCAAAGGTTATTGAGTCAATTATTCCACTTTTTGTTTGTTCTTAGAGCAAAAACATCGGGAAATAAACTTAACAATGAGATAGACAATGTAAAGAATAAGTGAAACGGCAGCTAAAACAACTGCAATCACATCAACCAAGTAGTATTGGAAGATATTGAGCTGTCTGCCGTAAGGGTCCAATTGTTGAAGGGGACCGAACTTGGCTGCGAATTCCGAATGAGAGATCACCAACTGCTTGGCCGAGATCGGCTGTTGACGGAGCATTCCAGCTAGCTTAGCTGCGTTTTTGGGAAACCTAAAATTATGATTAAGCCTAATATGATCACTTCTTACTTTGAGTTATTCAGAATGGTCTTTACGGCATCTCCAATTTTTTCTGGATGGGACAGATCAGTTTTCTGAAGAACCAGGGATCCACCGTGACGAGCCAACATTTCAGCGTTACGGGGCTGGTCGGCAAATAGAGGGATCTGAAAATAGTGGATTGTTAAATTAAGTTAGTGAAAATGAGATTAAGAGAGAAATGTAGATAGGGAGAGAGAGATACAGACAGACAGAAAGAGAGAGAGAGAGAGAAGCCATATGGGATACAGAAGAGCATATGAAAAAACAAACCATAATCGATGGTTTTCCAAAGTGAGCAACCTCTGTTGTAGAACCAAGACCTCCGTGGGTAATGAAAAGCGAAAGACGAGGGTCGTCTAAAATTCGTTTTTATGTATTTTTAAAAATAATTTTAGCTCACTCAAAAGAGCATTCTGAGGAAGCCACGGTGAAAGGTGGAGGTTTGGAATGTGATCAGCCATTGTCGTGGGTTCTTCGTACTTCCAGATGAATGTTACTTCAGGCATCGAAGCGCACACCTCCAGGATAGATTTCTTCCACTCCGAGGGCATGTCCTTGCTCTTGGCTACGGATCCGAAGGAGATGAAGACGGTATGGGCACGCTCGTTCAAGACCTTGTCCCATTTCTGAAAATTATTATTTTGTGAGAGGTATCTCAGAGACTCGAGAAATGGGTGGTTACAGAAATGTACATTGTGGAGAGATTTAAAAATACGCTTAAAAACTCTTTGGAAATGGTTGCGAAAAAAATTTGTGTAGGTCGAACACGTTTCTTGAAGTGTTTTTTTTTTTGGAAAACGTTTGATTTTATCAGCTCTGTAAAAGGTGTTTTGTTGAACTTTTCTTTCTGCCAAATTTCATGAACCTTCTCGCTATAAGACAGATTTTGTCAGCAGAAGTTCCTTAAAGGGACCGTCAGGGACCTTTTCGTTTCCTTTTTGATAGGTTACGGTCGAAATATATACTAATATATACTAGAACACTCCTCATTTGCCGAGTAATCTCGTCCAATTTGAGTCACAACTTCGAAATTAGACTGGCTGGTAAACATCGTGCATGCAGGCGTTGCGACCAACCAAAGATTATGCAAACGGTCGGTCATGTTTGGGCACTTTGAAGCTAGAAATCTCGAAAACGGGGATTTTTGGACCCTATGTTGTATATAGTTTTTTGATCAGCTGATTTTTCTTTTTTACGTGAGCCAAAGTTGCAAGAGGCCCCTCACGGTCCCTTTAAAGGGGGCGTCAGGGGGCTTTTTGGATTGGAAATGGACCACATGTAAATCAAGTCAAATCCTTAATGGTTGCCAAGTCTTCATAAATATACTATTAGGATACGGCCCCTTATGAGCCCTTTAAGGACCCTAAGTTCATTAACGCCCTACTAACCTTCTACTTATGAAAACTTTTTTCAGATTTATAGTGGCCGCCAATTCCACTTCGGTTGTTCTTAAAAAAGTCTGATTATTCTGATGTTGACATTCAAAGTCCCCTTTATAACATCAAAAGAATGCCCTACAAAAAGGGGCGTGGCTTATTTTTTGGACGACGTAGAATTGGCTAAGCGTTAGTTTAATAATTCAAAAGCCTTGTTACCGCAAAACGATGTATTAAGCAGACTTTCCTTGAAAAATATTCAATACGTTGCGTTTCGTTTATTTTTTGGCATTTTAAAATTCATAAACTAACCTCTCCAACTTCTCCAACTTTGTCCAAATCGATCGAAATTCCTCCAATCTCGACAGTCTTGTGAATGAGAGGACGAGGGTAGTTCAGGTAAGGATTGGCGTTTGTGAACATGAAAGAAGTTTGTCCCAGAAGATCCTATTTAGGTTATTTGAATTTATAAATAAAAAAAATTAGTACCCCGTAATTGCTATAATCCTTTCCAAACTTTGCAGTCAATACTTCCCACTCAGCCGCGTAAGTTTGCATCATAAAGGTGAAACCGATAGCAGTTCCGATGGAATTCTTCAATCTCGCGAGGAAATTCATATTGTCTCCGTCTGTGGAACTCATTGCTGGGACGTAGCTAGGAGCCAAGGGTTCACCAATGAACCAGGAGATGGGGTCTATCTGGACACAGGACAAGGCTCCGATGGAGGAGCGGATGTTCAGGTGGTCAAAAAGGCCTGAATTCAAAGTTGAAAATTTGATTTATAAAAAGACTAACCAAGTCCGCAAACGGAGAAAGGTTCTGCGATTCCAACGTCAAACTTTTCCGCACGGAGAAGTTCAAGGAGTTCGGTGTTTGTGGCAACGGCTGAAAAGTTTCAGATTTTTTGGTAGCCCGTTCTGGAAGGGAACCGTCACTTTTGATCTTATGTTTTACTTCTCTGATAAGGATGACCGACGTTTTGAAATCTCAGGTTTCAATGTTTCCAAAGCCGTTGGACGCGGCAATCGGCCTTTGCAAAGCGCTCTTATTTCGGCGAAATGTGTCCAATCAGACAAGATTTTTTTTCAATATATTCCTTTTGTCGTTCAACCGTATTCTTTGAAACCGTAAATGAAGACTTTAACATCTTCATAGAACAGGGGTACTTTTCGTGCAGACTTATTTGAAAAGGTGTAAATTCAGCTGTTGAAACTGTAATTAGGCAAAAAAAAAACATTACTTTTGGATTATGTGTAAATACGTATGTTTTTAATTAGCATATACGCAATTAGCGCATGACTGTCGTTGAGCGAAAGTTATGTATAAAATTTCATTTTACAGCATTCAAAAAGTGTTTACAAAAAAGTCTTTGCGAAAATTACAAATTAAGCTGTTTACAATTTAGGGTACTTGATTTTTCCATCCCAAATATACTGCAAAATCGAAACGAATTTTGGCCGCGCTTTCCGCGGTTTTGCTAAAAAAAAAAGTCTCCCTATGAAAGCGGATTAAAAAAAAAACAGTTATTGGTTGCCATAGCCAAACAAACATTTTGAGCCAATAAAAAGTGGAGTGAAAATGTTTTCATGGTCAGTTAGTTTGTGGTTGCGTAATAATGAAATCCGTAAATGGAAACTGATATATCGGTAATCATATCTATTTTGAATATTGTTTTCACATAAATTTCCAATTAATTTACCTTCACAGGTGTAGCTGAACGACTTGCTCATATTTGTAGCCAACCGCATCATTCCAATCGGGTCCGGATTCATAGTCCACATATCTTTCATCATCCCGTTTCGACTGGCCTGCATCAGTTCCCTCGTTCGCTCGTCTTGTTTCATTCTTATCAGCTTTGCTCCAGACTTAAGACCCGTCTTGTTCACTAGAGTTTCGTCCATCAGAGGGGAGAAGACGGTCTGAAAAGAACAATTTTTTTTAAGTCAGCGAAACTTTCTAAAGCAGTTGATGCGTTACAAAAATAATACGTACAACTTCATGTCCAGCTTCAAAAAGAGTATCAGCTATCCTTCCCATAAAGGTGGTATGTGAGTGGCCGAATATAGGATTATAAACCAGATATTTGTAAGAACAACATTCTGAAATTCCACATTTAATGACTTCAAAACATCTAACTAACCCAGTACAAAGTAGGCCAAAAGGAAAAGTAACCGCATTCTTTGTGGGGAAACGGAAAGACTCGGCTGATAAGATTTCTCTTCTGATTAAGTAGTCGTTTCGAAACGTTGTGCACAACGATTTAGAGTTATCAGAGATTACGACAAACCACATAACTTATCGCACCTCTTTATGTGGTTTATAGAAGTGTGTGACGGTGATGTCAATATGGCCCATTGTTCTCTAAAACATCTTGATCAAAATTGTTTCCCACTACAGTTGAACATGAAACAATGTGTTTTGTTTCTATGGACCTGGTAATGTCAATAAAGCGAGATTCTCGAGATAATATGCAGTTTGGAAAGAACAGTAAGGGGGATTCACACCTTTGATTCGCTGAGGAAAGAAAATGAATTGAAGGGGTCCAAACATACAGGGTGGCCCATCAACATTGCGAATCCCAGAAAATCAGATATTTATAGTGTGTTTCCAAAAAACGGGTTTTGGCCAAAAACCTTAAAGGATGGTACATTAGGTCCCGCCGCGATATTCTAATTGTCTGTGCACACCTCTTTTACTGCGCTATTCCGCTGATTTTATTTTCATTCACATCATTGTTTCAAATCGTCAGTGGTCAAAAAGAAGCAAAACGTCAAGGCCGCTCAAAACGCCGACCTTTATTTGGAAATAGACTGTAAAACAATCATTCAATTATTTTCGAAACAAATTTTGAACATTTTTCAAAGTAAGTGAAAGTGCACATTACTTGAGCAATTTCGATTATTTCGAAACTTGATACGAAACCTCGTTTCTGCCTAAATAATGATCTCATCTGAAACGGAAAGACGAGTTGGGAATAATGTTTTTTTATAACAAAAAGGACTTCTCAAACGTAAATGCTAGCCCAAACTTAATTAAACTGCTCCAGCTTGTGTATTGAATTTTGTATGGTAGCTTAACGCAAAATTTTTTAAACACCCCAAAATAGACTATTCAACCCAATGCTGTTCGCTTAGGAAAAAAGTGTCTGCCAGTTTTGCAAATACACATTGTTCGACCAAAAACCTTTTTTAAGATCATTAAAATATGTACAGTAAAAAAAACAAATTTCAAAGCTTAATTCTCTCTTTACAGAAGAATTAGCGATCTCTATTGGGTTTGAAGAGAAAACATTTTACAAACTGTGCATTTGTCTTTTTTTCAAAAGCAATTATATAACTTAATTTTTGTTCAAATTGGACGCTTGAAAGCCAAGTTTTTGAAGAAACTCTTTTAAAAGACTGTTAGAGAACACATCCCTCTCTTTCTATTAAGTGGCTGAAGAAATTCTGTTTAAAAAAACTTGCCATAAAACATTGTAAACATAGAGGTTTTATAAACGATTTATTAAAAATTGCAATGAACCAATTTTCAGTCCATTTTCTTCTTGTTCTTTGAGCAAATACATTTAGTAACAAATTTGATAACAGAATATACCAGGTAAGCAAAAAATGACGCTACAACTAGAACAAAGGCAATTACATCGACCAAGTAGTACTGTAGAATGTTCAGCTGTCTTCCGTAGGGATCCAGTTGAGTGAGAGGACCAAATCTAAAACAGCACTTAAAAAATAAAAGAAACAGAGCTCACTTGGCTACAAATTCAGCATGGGAAATCACCAATTGTTTTGGAGAAATGGGTTGCTCTCGAAGAATTTTGGATAATTTCTTGGCAGATTCGGCAAACCTAAGATGTTCGAAATATACAAACATAAAAACGTCTCACTTCTCATTGTCTAGCATAGATTCTACCGTAGTCTTCAAAAGCTCCGAATTGGCCAAATCAGTCTTCTGAAGAACGACTGCACCTCCATGACGAGCCAACATTTCCGCATTTCTCAACTGATCTCCAAAAACGGGAATCTAAATTTTGGTTTTAAAAGTGCATTTTTGAAGAGGTACCATAATTGCTGGCTTGCCGAAATGAGCGACTTCAGTGGTTGAACCGAGACCTCCATGAGTGATAAAGAGAGACAAACGGGAATCAGCTGAAAAACATTTCTAGGAAATTATAAGAAAAAGCTCACATAAGAGGGCGTTCTGGGGCAGCCATGGCAGCAAGTACACATTAGGAAGGTTATCAGCCATAGTTGTTGGAAGTTCATACTTCCAAATGAAGGTGACGTGAGGTAGTGAGCGGCAAAACTCAAGAATTGAATGCCTGTAAGGAAAATATAAATTTTTACAAAACTTTTCAAAGCTTCCATCATGGCGCAATTAATACTAATTTGGGAGTGTCGGTATTTGGGAAGTTCACCGTCTTTGCGTACCGGCCATGGACCATTGACGGGAATTCAAAATTTTCCTCTGCAGAAATTGTTTTAAATTGTGTAATTTTTTCATATTTTTGCCACATTTTTTGGTATTTCATTAAGAAAATTAAATCAGAGTCGTAATTTTAACGAAATATACCACAAAAAAGCGAAAACTTAGATAAATAAGGTCTTTTTATTGACCAAAGGACCCAATTTAGGTTATAATGACACTGATCCTTGTGTTTACATTCTCATTGATATGTTTTAACACACCTAAAGCATTTGTGCTCTTTTCAAGGCAAATGCAAAGTGAGAACTCTTCAAACCCTAGAAATGTCGTGATTTCGTTTGATTTTTCTCGTAAAATAAATTTATTACTTTGTTTTTCACTTTGTACCTCTTTTTATTGATGTATTAGACTTGTTTAAACCGTGAAATAAAGAAAGAGCCGCCCATTTCTGCGATTTCAATTGTTTTTGAACCGCGCGGCGGCTGCGTCGCGGCTCGGCCGACGTTTCCATCACCGCCTACTTCCCCTCCAGAAAGGCCGAGGGTAAACTTCATATTTTTTAAATGGGTCAGTTTTCAAATTTGAAACGCTACATGTTGATTATTTCTGGGGACGCTTTTAGTGTTTACATCATTTCAGATCTAAAATTTCTTTTGTTGAATCAAACATATGAGCCAATTTCTGCTACAAACGCGAGAAAAAATATCGTAGAAACATTTGAAAACATAGTATTGATAAAATATTAACAAAAGTTTGATTAAATGAATAATGAAAGTTTGATATAGTTGTCACCAAACATGCTCGTTTGGTGACAACTATATCAAACTTTCAAAAAGCCGCTTTTTCTCTGCGTATCTGCCATTTGCACACTATTTCCGCTTGCGCACCACACGATTGCTGCATCAAGGCGGTTTTCGGCACCATGCCGCTTTAGCGACAGCAATAATAAAAAATTGTTTTATTTACTTGAGCCACAAGTTTTCGAAACCTTACAACTGCTTGTAACGTCGTTTTTTAATGTGTATGCCTTAATATGACAATTAATGTTACTTACTTCCATTCTTCTGGCATTTCCTTACTTTTCGACACCGACCCGAAAGAAATGAAGACGGTGTAGTTTCGCTCACTCAGAATGCGGTCCAAATTCTGAAAAGAAACGAAGTTGTAACTACGAACAGACCGAAAAGTTAACTCTAACCTTGAGATAACCAAGTTTTTTTCTATCACATTATTCTCATTTTTCTGTTTTTTATCGCTACCAACCTCTCCCAGCTCTCCAACGTTCTCAAAATCAATCGATATTCCACCGATTTCCACAGTTTTGTGCAACAAAGGCCGAGGATAGTTCAAGTAAGGGTTACCATTGGTGAACATAAACGAAGTGTTAGCAATAATCTCCTAAAAATGAATCTTTTTTGGCATACATTTAAAAACCCACTCCAACATTCCTATAGTCTTTACCAAAGTTTTTGCTCATAACCTCGGCGTCGGCATTGAACATTCTCAATTTGAAGGCCAATCCGAATACAGATTGAAGGGAATTCTTCACTCTTCCGAAGAAAGTCATCTTTTCTCCGGCCGTGCTCAGCATAGTTGGAACATAGCTGGATGCGGTTGGTTCTCCGATAAACCAAGAGATGATGTCGAGTTGAACGATTGAGGCAGCACCGATTGTGGAGGGGATTCCGATGTGGTCGAAGAGTCCTGCAGAAATTTGTCATGGAAAAAATGGTGAAGACAAACCAAATCCACAGAGAGTTAGGGGTTCGGCGATTCCGACGTCGAACTTTTCTGCACGGAGGAGCTCGATAACTTCAGTGTTAGTGGAGAGTGCTGAAAATGAAGATTTAAGAAAAGCCAAAATAAAGGAGGTTTGTTTAAAGAAAAATCTTTTCAAAAAAAAATATAAAAGTTTGTAGCTTCCGGGGGACGTCTAACACCCACAGAACCCCAACACTGTGGTCACCGCTTAACTCAAGGAAGCACAGGGGATCGAACCAGCAACGTCGTGGCTCGTCTTACATTTCGCAAACTGAGCGCTAACCGTTTCGGCCACCAAGGCATGCTTATTGGGGAATAGGAAATTGTTTATCAACACCCCCTCCTACCGGTTGTGCACGAGGGAAGGGCGCAATTTGAATAAGTCGTTAGAGAAGGCGAAACCTCATTTCATCCAAGTCGGGGGTGAGAAATGGGGTTGAATAACGGACTAATGGCTAACGTTTTGAAGATGTAGACTATCACATCACACATGCACACACGCACACATAGAAATGAATCAGAGGAAGCGAGGGTAGAACCTCTAGAGCCTCTCTTTCCCAGAGGGGGTTTTCTAGCTTTCCATTGTAATTTCCCGAATTTCAGAAGACAAAAGATAAGGTTCTAAAATTTCACAAGTTTTTATTTTGTCCAGATGAAGATCGGTTACCTCTTTTCAGCAAAACTGAGGTTTCTACATAAGTTATATTGAATTGCAGTTGAGTTTTTCTTTGATTTTGTTGCGTAATATAAATTTTTTCGATAAAGGAATCATGTAAAAATACAAAATTGTTGCTACGCCTGGGAAGCACCTTCATTTCTTACTGCGGATTCGTACTCGCGACGTCGGGCTAATAGGGACAGTAAGTGGGTTTTTCATTTCATTTTCGATCGGCTACGATAGGAAATTATGCGAATTTACTATGCTAAATTGTCTGGCACCCTCCTCGTTTCCAGCGCTATCCCATCCAATTAGAATGAAATTTGGCTCTTGTAAATGCCGGACACGCAGTCCACAAATCTGTAGACGGAGATCCGTTTTTGACGACGTTGAAGCGTATTTTCTTGAAAACGGTAAATTTTCAACCCATAGTCATATGTATATTTTCATGATCAACAAAGTTTTTCTCTTAAATGAGCTAATGTTGTATAACCCGCCTGACTGTCCCTTTAATATCCAAATTAGGAATTGTCCAATTTTTTTTTTAAGAATTGTCCTATTCGAGATTATTTGAAAGCCAAGCGGCTGTCACAAATTTTTGTGGTGAGTTGCAATTACCACAGTCCTTTAGGAATTTTCCAAATCGCATTCCATTTTTTTTGGAAACGTACCATAATACATGTGTTCTAAAACAACTAACCTTCACAAGTATGTGTGAAAGACAGCGTGAAGTTCTGTGCAAGACTCATCATCTTCAAAGGGTTCCTCGACATCGTCCAAACATCCGTGAACATTCCTCTCCTCACGTACCCCATTGTTTCTTTCGTTTTGGCGTCTTGCTCCATTCTTATCAGCTTTGCACCCGACTTCAAACCCGTTTTGTTCACCAATGTTTCATCCATCAGTGGGGAGAAAACTGTCTGAAAAGCACTTTTACAAGTTAAAATTTAAATTTCGTACCACATCGTGCCCAGCTTCAAAAAGTGTATCGGCTATCCTTCCCATAAAAGTCGTGTGAGAATGACCGAATATTGGATTGTAAACCAAAAATTTGTAGGAAAGACATCCTAAAAAGAAGTTTTGGTATAAAAATCTTATAAAATTCTACCTGATATTAAACAGAACAAAAAGTAGAGTGATCTCATTGTGGGCGCTGATAAGAAAAAAACGTCCCAAACCGTTTATAATCTGAAATCGGTGTGATTTGGTGTGTTCTTGTGATGCAAGTAGCCTGGAAACAGACAGCGACAAATCACACTGATAGTTCCACACCAAGAAGAACTGATAATGTTGAGACCACTATTTCCAAATGCTATCCTTTGAACTACCTATCTAGTAGAATCATGTTTCATAAGAACAGAAAGATAGGAAATGGGTCACAAAAGTCAAAAGATTTTTTGCTGTTGCACAGCGTGCTTCATCAGATGAAATAAATTTTATACTAGCCGCCCAAGGTTTACCGCAAATCTTTGACATTTGCACAATGATGACTAATAAATTAAATTCTGTACCATTCAAATTATTACAGAATTATAACATTTTTGCATAATTGTCGATTTAAAGGGCGGCTTTTACAACATTGGCTCAATTAAGAGAGAAAAATTCGCTGATCATGAAAATGTATATGACTAAGGGTCGAAAATTTTCTGTTTTCGAGAAAATACGCTTTAAACTCGTCAACAACAGTTAAAGAGCCCAATTTTTTACTAATTGGCTGAGAGAGCGCTGGAAACGAGGAAGGTGCGAGACAATTTAGCAAAGTTAATTCGCACAATTTTCGACCGCATGCGATGAAAATGAATAGAAAAGCCCATTCTCTGCCCCTTTAAAGGCAGAGGCTCAGAAAAATGAAAAGGGACCTGTCCATAGCGTAACGTAGGCCTGCCATTTTTATTGGTGAAATGAAGAAAGTTTTATGATTAGCAGGGACAAGTCCCCCTCTTCATTTTACGTGGGCCTCTGCCTTTAAAGCAATTCATTCTGTTGTCGAAATTGCCAAAAATGTCGGCGGACGAGGAGTATTCACCGGAGTTTTTTTTTCCAAATATGATATTTTGATTCTGTAGGAGGGTTGGTAAAAGCGGCGTTGCCTGGCAAATGTCACCTAACAAATTGGGTTATCAAGGGTCAGGTTGGTGTGCCGCACTCGGTCAGCGGCGAAATGGCAGGCCGCTTCGTTGTCGAATGGTTCGAAACTAATGGTATCATTTGCATTCTTTTGGAAACTGATAAAAAGAAAAAAAATGGAAGAAACTATTTTCCTTTTCTCTAGGCAAATCAGTCGGAACAAAATTCTCCTGGGATGAGCCTATACGTATGAAACGCAGTATAAAAAGAAACATCGTAAACACACAGTAGTTCGTTAGCGTTAGCACTATTTTCTAGTTTTACGATTATTTAAATAATTCCATTTCCTTCTCGGCATATAAGAAAAATCACGCCAATGATTGCGGAGACGAATCCATTTTTGAAAAGTAAGTGGGTTTGTACCAGGTATTTGCGTTTTTATTTACCAGACGGGACAAACTTCGTCTCTAACAGTGGGCAGCGGTTTCGCCCAAAGTCTTAAAGGGTTGCACATTTGATTCCCGTCGCGAGTTCTAATTCCATTTGTAAGTTGGCACCAACTGCGTTCAAAAGATTGAAAGTTGTTATTAGACCAATCCGTTGGAAACAAACCACATTTCATTAGCACATATCACAAATTCTTGAGTTTACGAACACTAGAACATTTTGAACACACAAATCTAAGTACGTAATAGATGAAACCAACTATCAAACCAATAGAAACAATTAAAAATACAAATACGTCTATGAGGTAGTATTGAAGAATATTCAGCTGGCGACCATACGGATCCAATTGGGGAAGGGAGCCGAACCTAAGTTGCCAAATCAAAGTAGACCTTTCTTTTCCTTACTTTGCGACAAATTCCGCATGTGAAACGACAAGTTCCTTTGGCGAAATGGGCTTTTCCCTCAAAATACTAGCCAACCTAGCAGCGGAAGAGGCGAACCTTAAATTTCAATTGTAAGATTAGAGGCGAAAGCTTACTTTTTGTCATTCAAAATAGTTTGCACCGATTGTTTGAGAACTTCTGGATCCGCCAGACTTGTCTTCTGAAGGACAATCGCTCCGCCATGTTGAGCTAGCATTCTTGCGTTCCTGGTTTGATCACCAAAAACGGGAATCTAAATATGAAATTTTGAACCAAATTTTTGTTTATGTTACCATAATTGTTGGTTTTCCAAAGTAGGCTATTTCATTTGTGGAGCCAAGTCCTCCATGAGTTATAAAAATAGACAGTCTGGGGTCAGCTAAATCAAAATAAATCTTCTTTAAAGATTGCTGGTTCAATTACCTAATAGCGCCGTTTGAGGAAGCCATGATGACAAGTGAACATTTGGAGGAAGAGGGGCCAGGGAGGAGGGTTCTTCGTATTTCCAAATAAAAGTCACTTCAGGTAAGGATTCGCAAAATTTCAAAATAGAAGTTCTGTAAATTGGATATAAGTTTCCAACAGGGTAATACATTTTGAATCGAAGCTAGGATAACTCTCGGGCAGGGTAGGCGGACATTTTCATGTCTTAACGAAAATTTTCATGGCCTTTGCAGCGAGCCAATTTTGACGGGAAAATATCTTAGCTATCGTAATCAAGCTAGAAGTATGAGCTTTAAAATTTTGCTTTATAAAATTTATTGGTCGCCCAAATTTATTGTGGCCTTAATTACGGCATTTAAGATACCAGGGGGACCTCCCGATGGCTGGGGGCTACGCCCCCCAGACCTCCTTAAAACTGTTACGTTTTGCTTCGAGACCCATCATATAAAGATTGCTTTGTTTTGCCTTTGCACGCTCTATCGATTGATACAATTTTTAGGTCATTTGAAAAATCTTTAATTTTTAGCTCTGGCGCGCGAAGTTCTGGCGCGCTTTCGCTGCGAGACCTTAACGCGATTTTTGGGCTATGAGCTGCTCTTGTCTATGGTACTAAAATATTGAAAGATGAGGTGGATTGCTAGTTTGGAAAGTTTCACAGTTACTAGGAGCCCTTTGTAACCATTAGTTTTTGGACAATATTTATGTTCAGAATGATACTGATAGGACAAAAAACAAGGTATTCCAGCTAAGTGATATAACAAGCAATGGATGTGAAAGTGGGAAAACAACACGAGAATTGAGTGAATGAATGAATGAATTTCGAAATCGTTCTAAAAATGTAAAAAGTAGACAACCTTAAGCTTAAAAAGCAGTTCTAAAAATTTTCTTTTTTAAAAAATCAGTGTTTGTCTCTCTAGTTTTAGCCAAAGTTTCAGCCAAGACGTAAAAAAAGTGTTAAAACCTCACTTCCAATCTTCTGGCATATCCTTGCTCTTAGAAATTGATCCAAATGAAATAAAAACTGAGTGGTTGCGTTTATCCAGTAGATAACTGAGTTCCTGAAAACCTTTCATTTAATGCCGTCGTATTTTGTTAGTGTCGTCAAATGAATAAAATTTGGCTCACATTGCTCAATTTCCCAACATTTGTTGTATCCACTGAAATGCCTCCAATTTCCACAGTTTTGTGAAGCAAAGGCCTCGGGAAATTCAAGTATGGGTTCGAGTTACTAAACATAAACGACGTTTTAGCTATCAGGTCCTGTAACGTTTCATTATTCAAAGAAATTTGTTAACCAACCCCATAATTGCTGTAATCCTTGCCCAAAACATTACTCAAAGCCTGTGCTTCATTTCGAAACGTGGGTGTTAGAAGCAAGTAGACTGCTATTGTTCCAACGATGTTCTTCATTTTCTCAAAGAATGTCATCTTCGGTCCATCGCTGGGTAACATTGAAGGCACGTAGCTAGGAGCGAGGGGTTCTCCGAGAAACCAGGAGATTAAATCGAGTTGCACAAATGAGGCAGTGCCAATTGTAGCTCGGAGTTTCAAATGATCGAAGAGACCTGAGTTGAATTTTGTTTATAAAGTTTATAGAAACAAACCAAAACCACATACTGAAAAAGGCTCGGCTATTCCCACATCGAATTTCTCCTCTCGAAGGAAATCATGGAGGCTTGTGTTTGAAGCGAGCGCTATAATTGGGAAAGTTTTAAGGTTATAACTTTTCGGCCCCTTTTGACTAGCAATTATACTTTTAGGAATAAATGTAATTGGTCAATTCAACCTCAAATCGATAGAGAGAAAGAAAGTTATAAAGTTTTGCTTTCGATAACAATATTAACGATTCTTTAGGGAGGTTTAGAAAATATATACTAGAAAATTACTTCATTAATGTGAAAGTTCTCTGAATTTTGGACCTTCTTTTGGCGCTTTTTCGGTTTTTTGCTTATAACAAATTTTTTCATTAGAAATTGGGGTTTCGGCAAGTTACAAATGTTTATGTAAATTACATTGTTTTTTAAAACTAAAACTTGAATCAATTGCAATTTTATGATTTTTGGTAAAATTTTAAAATCTAGAGAACTCGTGGGTACCTAACGCGATTCAGAACCCAAAAATAAAGTTTCAGGGAAACTGAGACCTAGGAGGACCTTCTCTTTTAAAAGATGCTAGATTATTTCAGAGACTGAGTCATGAATTTGTATAGTCTATTTCCAACAAAAAGTCGGTGCTGTTTGAGTGACATTGATATCCATTCGCATTTAAACACTGACGTTTAGAAATATTCAAGCGAATGGAACCCATTAAACGCGAAAGATCACTGTAAAAAGGAATGCGCCGACAATTAAACGATCGCGGCGGGACCAAATGCCCCTGGTCCTTTAATAAAATCTTGTTTTCCTTGTCCCTTTTCTGGAAACGCACCATAATCCAGTAAAAAGTTTGATCATTTACAACGTGAGCATGCTGTTGTACATCGTCTACAAATTCAACCTCATAGTTAATCTACATGTTAATTGTTGAGGAATGCACAATATGATCAGAACTCAGTTTTTAATCATATTTAGAGTAGGTACAAGGCTCACCTTCGCATGTATAAACGAAGGCTTGTGAAAAATTTCTTCTGGTCGTTAAAACATTAGTCAAAGATGGTTGCATTGTCCAAACATCTTTGAACATTCCTGTTCTAACATAAGGCATTTTCTCCCTTGCCCTGGGATCTTGTTCCAATCGAATCAACTTGGCCCCTGACTTAATTCCAGTCTTATTGATTAGGGCATCGTCAATCAAAGGAGATAAAACAGTCTAAAAAAATAACCAGTTTTCTTATTAAACACGAATTACCACGTCGTGACCTGCTTCAAAAAGTGTATCAGCAATTCTGGCCATAAAAGTTGTGTGAGAATGACCGAACAAGGGGCTGTAGATTAGGAATTTAAAAGAAAGAACTTCTTAAATTACATATTAAAACAAAATAGAATTGTATTACCTGTAACAACAAAGAAAAGGAAAGGTATAGCGAACCGCATGGCGAAAGAGATGTTCAAGTCTAGCTTGAGTAAAAAGCAGCTCTTTATAAACTTTTCTTCGGCGGGGCCGTTGATAACAAAACGGCGTAGTTTCAACGACCCGTGTCAGCGAGATCAAATGATAACATGTTGGCGTAGTCTGAACGGCAAAACGTTAAAAAAAACTTTTTTGCTTAGATTTTCTTTGATATATTTCTTGTAGAACGATATACGGTAAAACAAATCTGAAACATTAAAAGGACAGTGAGTTTTTCATTTTATTTTCGATCGGCTACGATAGAAAATTATGCGAATTAACTATGCTAAATTGTCTCGCACCTTCCTCGTTTTTAGGGCTCTCTCAGCCAATTAGAACGAAATTTGACTCGTTAGCATGCCTTGTAAACATCTGACACGCAGGGCATATTGCCCGTCTACAAATATGTAGACGAAGACACGTTTTTGGCGACTTTAAGGCGTTTTTTCTCGAAAACAGTAAACTTTCGACCCAACGTCATATATATTTTCATGATCAGAGAATGTTTATCTCTTCATTGAGCCAATGTTGTGAAACCCGCCTGACTGTCCCTTTAATATACAAACAGTTTTGTTTTGTTAGTTAGAAATCTCATTGGCCTTTGAATCTAACATCAACCCAAGGATATGTTGAAAGTAGCCCCGCAAATTTTGAAAGTTCTTGTTAGAACGGGAAACTGTAAATGTTCAACGTGTTTAAATTTACTGTCCGGCAATATTCTGGGCAATCTTAGCGAAAAAATTCAGAATAAGGTCATCTCAATGGGGACAACCAACAACAATAAGTTAAAAACAGATTTAGAAACATTTTTAGTAAAACCATTTCACATAGGTGATTTCCTGACTTTCCTGACAGCTCGTCTTACGATTAGTTAGTATAAAAACTGTGTTTTTAAACAAAGATATATTTTTAATTTATTTGTGTGCATCGATCGGACCAATTTGAAATTTTTGTGCCCAACGGTAATTTGGCCGCCGCCGGCTCTCTCAGACATCGCGTCTTAAAAGATATATTTTTAAATTATTTGTGTGCATGGACCCCGCTTACCAAATTTTGATGACGGAAGTTTCAAACCTGAAAAATTTTTGATTAAAAAAAGGCACACGTTTTTCAAACAAAGGCTGAATATATTTTCAAAGTTAAAGCTCAATAACTCAGACGAATGAAATACACTTTTATAATGTTATTTCATGTTAAAGAAATTTATTTTACCAACATCATTGAAACTTCAATTTCCTAGTTAAGTTAAGACGTCTCACAACACTACGAATTACATAAAACAAAAAATAAATCACAGCAAACAAACAACCTAAAACAACAGCCAAAACGTCGATTAAATAGTATTGGAAAATATTCAACTGACGGCCATAAGGATCCAGTTGGGGCAGCGGACCAAACCTAAAACAGCCATTAAATTTTTAACGTTTTAAACCTACTTGGCTACAAATTCAGCATGCTTTACGACCAAATCCTTTGGAGACACGGGTTGTGCCCGCAAGATTCCAGCCAGCCTCTTAGCAGATTCAGCAACCCTGAAAATAAAATTTCCAAATGTATTATTGAAGAAAGCTTACCTTTTGTCGTTCAGCATAGCTTCAACTGTCTTCTTCAGAAGAGCTGAGTTAGCCAGATCAGATTTCTGCAGAACCACTGCCCCACCATGACGAGATAACATTTTCGCGTTTCTCATTTGATCTCCGAAGACGGGGATCTTAAATTCGATCTTAAATTCAAATTCAAATAATGTTTTGTTTACCATAATAGCAGGTTTGCCAAAGTGAGCTACTTCATTGGTGGAACCCAATCCTCCATGAGTTATGAAAAGAGAAAGACGGGGATCAGCTGAAGTAATGTTAAAGTTTTATAGAAATTTACAAACCTAAGAGAGCGTTTTGGGGCAGCCAGGAGAAGAGGTGGAAGTTTGGAAGATGGTCGGCTATTGAAGTAGGGTCTTCGTACTTCCAGATAAAAGTGACATCTGGCATTGATTCACAAAAGGACAGGATAGATTTTCTGAAAACGTGTGGTCAAAGAGAAACACTTTCGCTTAAAGAAGATGCTCAAAGAAAGATTGCGCTGAAAGCAGCAATTCCCCACATAGAATCTCCTCATGTGCTATCCATAAGAGAATCTTTCTTTTGAAAACCACTATAAACGTTTTTACACTTTGGATTTTTGTTACCGAATATATGGTGGAATTATTGAATTATTTGAAAGAGGTGATAGAAAAGGGAAACTTACACGACCCAGAAATGCAAAGGGTGCAATATAAACGACTATAGCTGTCGCCAAAATGAAATCATGCCAATAAAATTAGAATGTTCTTGTGATCCTCTGTTGCCATTGAACATCGTAGTCTAATCACTAGGCGACAGAGCATGCTTTGCACATTTCCGCAATTAGCATATGATTTCGTTTTGGCGACAGCTATAGAGTGGGTGAAGTTTCTCTCCCTCTGTTTTTTTTGCTCGTATGCACGTGTGCACGTGTTATGTGAAAATTAGCGTCTCCAAAACATTCGCCTATTTAACACCATGTCTCACCCCCGACTGGGTGGAAATGAGATGCATCCTTCTCTAACGCCTTATGCACATTGCGTTCTTCCCCCGAGCACAACCGGTAGGAGTGTGGTGTTGAAAAACAATTTCCTATTCCCCAATAAGCATGCCTTGGTGGCCGAAACGGTTAGCGCTCAGTTTGCGAAATGTAAGACGAGCCACGACGTTGCTGGTTCGATCCCCTGTGCTTCCTTGAGTTAAGCGGTGACCACAGTGTTGGGGTTCTGTGGGTGTTAGACGTCCCCCGGAAGCAACAAAGTTTTTTCTTTCTTAGGACCTTTTTTTAAATTGTTTATCTTGGCAGTTAATTGCGCCCCTATCAAAGCGCAATTCCTCGCACGCCCGCAATCGCCGCTTTTTCGGACAAACGCTGTTCGCGGCGGGACCATGTAATTTTTGTTGTGGTTTTCGGGGTTTTACTTTTATACCCCCCTCCCCAGGTTTGCGTTCAATCTTATTTTTGGTGCATCTTTTAACTGTCCACAGTTCTCGACTCACTTCCACGCCTCGGGCATGTCCTTGCTCTTAGTAATCGAACCGAATGAAATGAAGACGTTGAACTTTCGCTTGTTGAGAACTCCGTCCCATTTCTGAAAAAAATTTAAAACTTTATTCTCATTTATGTTGTGACACAAATGACAAATCATTTCTTTTCCCTATTTACCTCTCCAAGTTCTCCAACATTGTTGACATCCACGGAAATTCCTCCAACCTCGACAGTTTTAGAAATCGTTGGTCGGGGATAATTCAAATATGGATTTCCGTTTGTAAAAATCAGGGAAGTTTTGGCGATCAGATCCTGAAAATTTTATGTTTTCGGAAGATCCGCCTTAACCTACAGCATAACTGACTTCCTTCTTAAATTGCCTGCTCATGGCTTCTGAATCAGCCACAAAAGTTCTGAAGACAAAGGCAGATCCAAGCACAGTTCCAAAGACATTCGAGAGTCTTCCGAAGAAACTCATTCGTTCTCCCTCCGTTGCCATCAGATGAGGCACGTAGCTGGGAGTGACTGGTTCTCCGATCAACCACGACAACATGTCGATTTGAACGACGGAAGCAGCTCCGATAGTGGAAGGGATGCCGAGATGGTCGAACAGGCCTAAATCTAAGGTTAACTACATTCTTTTAAACGGTTACCTAATCCACACACAAAGAGTGGTTCGGAAATCCCGACATCAAACTTTTCTGCTCGGAGAGCCTCGATAACTTCCAGATTGGAGGAAACGGCTGAAAAAAGTTTTAAAAAAATGTTTTTGCCGCATGTGCTCCCCGCCCATCGAGCTTAACCGGAAAATATAAACATTAGCAAAACTTTCAATAGACATTTATGAAGAAAATGTGAACTTGTATATCTGTCATTACTCATGCTAATTTGCTTAAATGTGCGGGTCATCGACATTTCCTGTGACAGTCGGTTGGCGAGGAGTATAACGAAAACTTACAGAGCGTTCAAGAAAGCATCCCGTTAAGTTATAAAAAGAAATCAAAGGATAAATATCTGGCGATTTCGCAGAAAAATTTCGTATAACCAGCCTGGCGTGGCCGCATTTACCGCGCTGTTTGAATGCTACGATCCCCGAAATTTTTAAGTTTAAAAAACTAATTCTGTAGAAAATGTTGCTTAAAATTCGACCAAAACGGTACCATTGCTCCCGTTATGTTTCCTTGAAGTGAAATAGAGAAAAAAATCTCAAAAAAGTGTTGATTTTCGTATTTAGAAATTATAGTTTTTAAAACTTGTTTAATATAAATGTGAGAAAAACAAAAATTTATCCACTTATCAAAAGAAGTTGGTCGGTACCTGTACGGCTTTATGTGGACTGATTTGAGTAAAACTACAGTAACCTAGGAAGAGCAACACCTCGCCGAAAATCAATATTTGTCCAAACGCTTCAAAAATGAATTTACAGACCACATAAACGTTTTTGGCAAAGTTTGAGCACAATCCAAGGTATCTTGTGTTGAGCACAATCCAAGGTAAAGAATAAGGTGTGGGACAATTTAGCATGTTTGATTCGCATTGTTTCCGACCGTATACGATCGAAAATGAAATGAAAACCCTCTAAGGCCGTTTTTGGCATTATGCCCGTTTTGCGATAGCTATATTATTAGACTCACCATCACAAGTGGATCCAAAAGCCATCGAAAAGTTAAATCCTAAGCTCATCATGGTGATTGGGTCTGCGTCCATGGTCCAGGCATCTACGAACATTCCATTCCTAACGTAGTGCATCGTCTCTTTTGTAATCGGATCCTGTTCCATTCTAATCAACTTTGCTCCAGACTTTATTCCTGTTTTGTTGTAAAGCGTTTCATCGATTGTAGGAGAAAAAACGGTCTAAAATACATTTAAGACAGATGAATAATAGAAAAATACCACATCATGACCAGCTTCAAAGAGGGTGTCTGCAATTTTAGCCATGAATGTTGTGTGAGAATGGCCGAACAAAGGGTTGTAGACGAGGAATTTGTAAGAAAGGCATACTAAAAAGTAATTTTTTTTTAAAGAAATTAACAATAATTACCTTTTAATAAAAGAACCAGATGTACAAGCACCCGCATGGCGATTTCTGCCGCTGATCGAATGTCTCGTACCCGTTTTATATCTGAAAGTGTGTGTTGTGCTTCGGTGTGTCTGTGCTAAGACTGTGGCATGTCACACTGATTGTGCGGATAAATCAATGTTAAATACAGAGATGATAAAGAGCGATAGGTTCAACAGACGAGTTTTCGGACCTTGACATGTCGCAATCAAACGACAGGGCTTATATATGTTAGCATGTCTAGATTGCTTTCGGTTGCGCAATGTGCGGGTTTCTGTTCTTTGATTTGATATCTGATTCGGCTGCAAAGACGAAAGGAAAACAGAACCCATCTTGGCAAATGTTACACTGTGAGTTTTCTGTTATGCCTTTTTTTATCAAACCACTCATAGATTTTAAAACGGACATTTTAGAGCTTTTTCTACATTTTTTACAGTTTTTACAGTCGTTGTGTCTTTCTTTGAATTTCTAGTTTTGATAATTCAGTGGAGGTCTGTAAGAGTAAAAGCATTTCTTTTATAAACGGATTTACTCCGATCAATTTTATGGTGTTTTTGTAGTTTGAGTCTTCTGGAAGCATACGCTTTCAGTTTGACTTTTTTGTATTATGTTCTAACGGACATATACATGCACTTTTCAGATTTTGTTGTAAACAAAAGTAATACAAAGCATTTTCTCAAAAACCTTATTTTTGAAAAATTGTAATAACTCTATTTGGGGTAAAAAAAATAATGATCAATTTAGTAATTTAGGTCCCGCCGAGGTCTTTTGACTTATGAACTTGATACAGTGTTTTTTCATGTTTTCAGAGCGGAAAAGGATGCGTAATATTTTCAAATATGGAAACAGGAACGGAAAGTGCTTTAAAAATGTTTTTTCTTGTCGTAAGATTCAGAAAAAACCTTACTTGAAGTGTGTTGCGTTAAAATTCAACTAAGACGCTTAGGGTTAATGTCTTAAGGGTTTAGGGATTGAGGGTCCAACTGGGTTATTAGGCCTATAAGTCTTCTATTTGGGTCTATTGGTGACTGAATCCAAGGTTTTAAGTGAATCGGGGACAAAGAAGTTTTGAATGACTAAAAGGACTCGAAAAGTCGATTTTCTCAGAAATTGTCGCAAACCAAAAGAAACCCCTTTTTTTTTAAACTGCGGGAGAATATGCTTTTGTTGATAACAAAACATTGGTGCCATCAATAAACGGTCTTCAGCTCATTTCAAACCAAGAGGGCGTTCACGGAAGTGCACATTTTAACTACTATATTGTTGCTGTAAAAAAAGCAGAAGGGGGATGAATATGTACAATGTTCAATTTGTTTAACTGAGTCGACTTGCAAAATCCAAACGATGTGAAGTGCACCTTTCCATTATCGAAGGAAACACTTACAAAAACCAGACAAAGACTCTTGATAAGCACGGTAACCTTTGTATCCAGCGTTTTGCACACAATTTTATTACAAATAAAACATTCGAAAAACATTTTATTCCACATAAAATATCTTATACCAACTATATAAATCAGTCAATTTTTACCTTCGTGAACCAGCAAGATCGACAAGCTATCCAACGAATGGCAAGGAATAGGGTAAAAAGGCTGACAAAAACCACCACCAAAAGACAAACGATTACATCTACTAAATAGTACTGAAAGAGGTTCAGTTGGCGTCCGTAGGGATCTAATTGTTGCAGAGGGCCGAACCTTTAAAGAAAATTCAAGAAAGTCTTTTTTTTTAAACTTACTTTGCGGCAAATTCCGCATGTGACACCACTAATTCTTTGGGAGACACAGGTTGCTCTCGAAGAATTTCGGCCAATCGCTTGGCAGGTTTCGAAAACCTAAAAAAAAAGAAAATTTTAAGGGGCAGAAGGGGGCTTTTCATTTCATTTTCGATCCGCTTCGGTCGGAAATTGTGCGAATTCACTATGCTAAATTATCCCACACCTTCCTCGTTTCCAGCGCTCTCTCAAACAATTAAAATATAATTTTTCTCATTAGCATGCCTTGTAAAAGACGGACACGCAGGGCGTACTGCCCGTCTACAAATCTGTAGACGGAGACCCGTTTTTACGACTTTGAAGCGTATTTTCTCGAAAATGGTAAATTTTTGACCCCATAGTTAAATACATTTTCATGATCAGCGAATTTTTCTCTCTGAGTTTAGCTAATGTTATAAAACCGGCTTGGCTGTCCCATTAAAGTTACTATTTGGAAATAAATGACCTCGTATCTTTTATTGTCATCCTGATTGTCTCCTGAAGCAGTTCTTCATTTGCTAGATCAGTTTTCTGAAAAACCACTGCTCCACCGTGACGAGCTAACATTTCAGAATTTCTCATTTGGTCACCGAACAAAGGAACCTAAAACAGTTTTTTGAATATAACTTTACCTATTACCATAATAGCTGGTTTTGCAAAATGAGCAACTTCATTGGTTGATCCTAGTCCTCCATGAGTGATGAAAAGAGATAAACGAGAATCGGCTGAATTTCAAAAAATGACATCAAACTACAAAGTGTATAAAACCCAGTAATGCGCTCTGGGGCAGCCACGAAGATAAATATACATTCGGTAGGTGATCAGCCATCGAAGTGGACTCTTCGTATTTCCAAATGAAAGTTACATCCGTCATTGACTTACATACAGCCAAGATTGACTTTCTAAAAAGAATTTTATATGAATTATGAATTTTTCTTACTTCCACTCATCGGGCATGTCTTTGCTCTTGGCAATGGACCCAAATGACATAAACACAGTGTGCTTACGTTCGTTGAGGATGGCGTCCCATTTCTAAAACTCATTTTAAGGCCCAAAATGTAAAAAAAAAATTTTTGCAGGTCATTTCCGATAAATGGGATTTGGAAAATATAATTTTGTTTATGTTTTTGGTCAAAAATATTTTAAAGGGGCTCACTGACAAAATTTTTTATGTAGTTCTTTTATCCTATATTGATCAAAAACTATGGTTTTCATTTTGCATCAACATAGGTATAATACGTTTTTTATCACAAAAATACAAAAAAAATTCAAATACATAAAATATTATTTTAAGTAAAAAATATTATTTTTTATAAGTAGATTTTGACAAGCTAGAACCAAATTGGCAAAATATTTCTGTACAAACATATTTTGAATGTTTCGCAGTATAAAAAGTCGAGTTCAAAGCGAGATTTGCAAAATGTACCCACAGCTGGGCATAAAGATATAGGCTAAGAATTATATCTTCGCTATTTTATATAAGTTCGCAATAAGTTCAAATCTACCTCTCCCAGCTCTCCAACATTTTCCACATCAACAGAAATTCCTCCAATTTCCACAGTTTTGTGAAGAAGTGGACGAGGATAGTTCAAGTATGGATTACCATTTGTAAACATAAAAGACGTTTTGGCAATCAGATCCTAGAAACACTTTCGCCTGTTTTCAAATGTTTTACCTCATAACTAACTTTCTTTTCAAAAATTCGACTCATCGCTTCCGAATCGGCAACGAAAGTTTGATAGAAAAAGACGGAACCGAAAACAGTCCCAACGGCGTTTTGAAGTCTTCCAAGGAACGTCATTTGGTCGCCTTCTGTTGACATCAAATGCGGAACGTAACTGGGAGTGGTTGGTTCTCCAATCAACCAGGAAACAAGGGGAATATGAACTACAGAAGCAGCACCGATGGTGGATGGGATTCCAAGATGTTCAAAGAGACCTGAGGAAACGAATAGGGGAAAAGAGGGTTTGACCTACCAAATCCACATACTGAAAGTGATTCAGCGATTCCAACGTCAAACTTTTCAGCCCGTAGCGTGTCAATGATTTGGTTGTTTGAAGCCACCGCTGAATATATCTATCTACCTATTTCCAAATCAAAGACGCACTTTCGGCTACACTAGAGGAAACCACTGACTTAGCGAAAAAAAAATAAAAATTTCTGAAATCGCTGCGAAGTTCACCTGACAGTTGAAAACAATTTTTGGTGTTTTAGAGCATGTTTATTTCGCTTTCCAATGCTATATGAGCTCTTGCTTAGGTCAGTTCTAAAAAAAGACGAAAAAAATATGTTTACTCTAAAGTGACTTAAATTAAAAATTTCCACATTTCCAATTCAAACTTAAAATTTCCAGTTACAAAACTTTTGCGATGGTTTAAATTTAGCATCTTCACCAAAAGATAAAAAAAACAAAACTTTAAAAATGCAACGAGAAAAAGCAACGAAAAAGAGGATAAACTGTTTGTATTTTGGTCAAAACCGTTTTTCAGAAACAATGCAAAACTGTGAAAAAACGACTTGTAGGAAGCTGTGGTCAAAACCCTAAACAATTAAAAAATTAAAGATTTCCAGTTAAATCATTAACTTGTGGTTATACTTTAAAAACTATCATAGTTTTCACAAGATTGAAGACCACAACTCTTCAAGCAATTTAAAAACTTTGCTCTTTTCCAAACCGAGCATTTTTCATTTTAGTACAGAAAAAAATATGCAAAACAGCGAAAAATCTGCTTTGGTAGTTGTACAAAATGAGCCTAGAATTGAGGGTTTTTGAAAATATTTTTTTGGTTTAAACCGAATTTTTTATTTTACCCAAAATTTTGTTAATAGCATATGAAAAAAAAAACTTTTCAGTTAATTAAAACAGAAACAGTGCTCTTTTTGCACGATTGTTGCTATATTTCTCTTGTTAAGAAAAAAAATGCACCTCTTACCTTCACAAGTGTATCCAAAGGCCTTAGTGAAGTTAACCCTAAGCTTCATCATGCTGATTGGATCCTGAGTCATTGTCCAAGCATCCGAAAACATTCCCTTCCGCAGGTGTTCCATCATTTCTTTTGCCCTTGGATCCTGTTCCATTCTTATCAACTTCGCACCAGATTTAATTCCTGTTTTGTTGATTAAATTCTCATCGATTAGAGGGGAAAAGACTGTCTTAAATTATTTTGTATGGATTTTTAAGCTTTAAAATTACCACTTCATGGCCAGCTTCGAATAAAGTATCGGCAATCTTGGCCATGAAAGTCGTATGAGAGTGGCCGAATAAAGGATGGTAGACTAGGAATTTATAACAAAGGCTACCTGAATAAACTCATTTTCTACTTTATAGACACCCAAGACACCCACCTTTAGTTAAAAAGAGTAAAAGAAATAGAGGATTCATGACTGAGCATCAATTCTGAAATTTGAAAACCATTTTAGAATTCAATACTGAATAATTCAAGGAAGAATGTTGAGGAAATCGCTAACGATCATGAAAATTCACTTTTATCAATGGTTGAGAAGAGAAATTGGTCTTTGTTGCGCAATACGCCGTGTGATCTTTCGATTCTGCTAAGAAAATAAGAACCGGCTGTCTGCTCTAACAAAAGATGTGATTTTTATAGTCACAACTTTTGTGACTTTTATAATCAAACTTTTATAAACAAATCTCTTATGTCTTTACATAAAAAAAAATTGCTATTTTGTCGCTGATCACGAAAACTATAGTATGTTGGGGTTGAAATTCAATTCTGAAGTCAGCAGGAGACTTTAAAGTTTTCCTGCCAGTGTTTCAAATGGTGATTAGCATGCGACTCTCCCCACTTTTATATGATGAGGGTCGATCTCTCACTTATGTTAAGTGTGCTATAAGGTATGGACCCAATAGCCCAATGTTTTTCGTGACACAGTGCCTTTAATGAAGCAATGGCCAAGACATAATGTTTACAACCATTACTTTGTTTAATGTACCGGTTGTCCTTTGATAATCTTATCTAACAAGGTCACCACATGTTGGTATTTTTGGGGAAATTCGATGTCTGCCTCTTGTAACGCAGCAATCAATGCGATTTTTAATTGAAGAAAACTACCGTTTAGATGCAGACACTGTGAATGTAAAAAAAATTTATACCTAATGTATAACTCAGGGATTAACAAATAGAGAGTTAAACATTAAACACACACAAGCAGTTTAGTTTATTAGCAAAAATTAGTCATTTTTCACCTTATTGGAACCGCAAAGTCTTCTGAAGACAAAACGAGCAAGCGCATAAATGACATAAAGAACAACTAGGAGAACAACCAATACAAAAGCAATGACATCAACCAGATAATACTGAAGGAGGTTCAACTGCCTTCCGTAGGGATCGAGTTGTGGGAGAGATCCAAACTTTGCCACAAATTCCGCATGGGAGATTACCAATTGCTTGGCGGAGATTGGCTGCTCACGGAGCATTCTAGCCAGATGGGTGGCAGATTCGGCAAACCTAAAGAAATTGTTAGGAATGTCTATAAAAGATGTTACGATTTGTCGTCGATGATTGTCTGAATAGCCTTTTGAATTGTTTCTGGGTGGCCTAAATCCGTTTTCTCAAGCACCAAAGCTCCTCCGTGGCGAGCCAACATAGCAGCGTTTCGAGGTTGGTCGGCAAAGAGAGGGATCTAAATTTTACATATTTTTAATGTGAAAAATCCAACCATTATGGCAGGTTTTCCAAAATGAGCTACTTCTGTGGTAGAGCCCAGACCTCCGTGGGTTATGAAAACAGAGAGACGGGAGTCATCTAAAATGCGTTTTTGACAAGATTGTCGTTTTTTAGTTACTCAGTAGGGCATTCTGAGGCAGCCATGGTGACAAAAAGAGATTTGGAATGTCATCGGCCATACTCGAAGGTTCCTCGTACTTCCAGATGAATGTCACTTTTGGCATGTATTTGCACAGTTTCAAGATTGATTCTCTGAAAATAACAGAATGAAGTTTTTTCGGTAGCTCACTTCCACTCAGTGGGCATGTCCTTGCTCTTGGCAACTGATCCGAAAGAGATGAAGACGCTGTAGGGACGTTCGTTCAGCACTTTGCCCCATTTCTGAATGTTTCTTTTACTTTTCTTTATTTTATCAACGACAAAGTCATCGCCAATGCTACTTTGCCAAATTTCGCTTTTAGATCTGTGAAAATGACACCAGACGCCAATTTGCGGGCGAAAAGCCTATGTTTTAGGATATGTACGCAATACTGCGTCAGGGTTATATTTGCGAATCGGCCAAGAAGCAAAATTTGCGAAGGCTATAGTTATATAAGTATATTGAAACTCTTTGTAAGTCCAATAAAGTATTTTTGGAAAGGGGGTAGGCATCTAAAAACATGGTTGAGGCTCAAATAAGAACAGGTTTGATAACGGCGGGGGGACTCTAAAATTCTAAAATTCAAAAGTATTAAAGAAATTTCGAAAATTGAGTTTTCCAAGATACGGATTTGGCAAAAATTTCCGATTACCCTTCAATCAATCGAACTATCGATTGCTTGTTGGGTTCTCTCTATTCTCCTGGGAATAGACAAGCAATTATCCGTTTTGCAATGTTTTTATGCTGAGACTTTTGGCAAGAATGGCAGATAGCTCAAAAATCAGTCTTCAAATATCGATTTATCAGTGGGATTGATCGATTTTTATCAACTTTGGTTACGTTAGACACCAATTGCTGTGTTTTCCACAAAAATGATCATTAGCTGCGTTTTTTCTAAGCATCCATACTTTTAAAACACCACTTTTTCAAAAAGAAAAAATGCATTCTCTCAGAAATTAGATTATTTGGGAAAATACGGGTGTGCTATTCTTTTTGAATGTACAGAGTGTGTTTCGGCAAATTTACAAACCTCTCCCAATTCTCCAACATTTTTCATATCAATCGAAATTCCTCCAATCTCGACAGTCTTATGAATAACCGGACGAGGGTAGTTCAAATAAGGATTGGCATTTGTAAGCATAAACGCAGATTGACTGATCAATGCCTAAACAAAACTCTTTGAAAATTCTTTGCCTAAACAAACCCCGAAATCGCTAAAGTCGCGATCCAAGTTTTCAGTGAGAATTGCCGCCTCTTTCGCGAAAATAGATTTGAAAACGAGAATTCCTAAGGAAGAGCCGATGGCGTTTTTCATTCTTCCGAAGAATGTCATTTCTTCTCCGTCGGTTGAACTAAGGGAAGGCACGTAGCTGGGAGCCAGGGGTTCTCCAATCATCCAGGAAACGGGATCCATCTGGGTTCCTGACAAGGCACCGATTGTGGCAGGAATCTGGAGGTGCTCAAAAAGACCTGAACTTTGGTTATGTCAGATTTTCATTAGAATTACCGAATCCGCAGAGAAGGAAGGGCTCAGCAATGCCGACATCAAACTTTTCTGCACGAAGAGAGTCCATTAAAGCTTTGTCAGAAGTAACAGCTGAAAACGCGGTTTATAAAAAGCTCTTTTAGGTATAGCTGTCGTCTAATTGGAATAAAACAGCCTTATTCGTGCGATACCAGCCAAAAAAAGGAAAGACGCAGAGAAATAGCGGCTTTTCCTCGCCGATTTCCGTTTGGCGACGGTTATATTGAGGCAGTGGGTGCTGTACTTTTTAAAGCTTTCATTTTTTGCCCACTTCCGATAAAGAAATTGATCAATCGTTTATAATAACGCCTGGAGAAACGTTGGCACGCCAGGAAGAGAGCCTCAACCCCACCGCCGGGCTTAGTCGGTGGTTTCCCGCAGGTACTACAAACCTTGATACGGGGGAAACTTTACTTTACTTTACTTTTATAATAACAAATTCACTAAATAAACCCCCTTTTCACAATTCTGAAACACAACTTTTTTCAATGATTTTCAAAGGATGCAGTTGTATATGGCAGAGAAAGGCGAGAGAGCGCGTGAAATCAAGATACCCGAGAGTGGCGCGCATTTCAAAGATATTTTCAGCAAAAGTTCAGGGGTTCCTATTTCATGATCAGTTCATTCTGCTTCAAAAATGGAAAAGGTGACACTTTTCTGAATCAGGAGAGTGAGAACTACGCATATCACAAACAGAAAAATTAATGTTTTACAATAAAACTCATAAAGAATCAAGCATAAGGTGTAAAAACGAAAATAGATGTAGAAGACATAAACATCAAAAAAAATTTCTTCTCTCGAAAAAAAATTCCCTTTTTTCTCGGAAACCGATCGATAAAAGATTTTTTGCAAAAAAGTTCTATTTTCTATTTTTGAATATTTTGAAACTCTCTTTTATAACAATGTTCAAGGTGCTCAGGAGCACAGTATATACACCTAAAACTTTTTTTAAAAAATCCGCAACGTGCTACTTTTTTTAAAACAAATTTACCTTACCGGAATTTTAAATTGATTCTAACTTGGGAAAGCAACATTAAACCCTTTTTTCACGAAATCAAAACGCAATTTAACGATTACGACTTGTTAATACAATAATTGGTCGATTTTACTATTTATTCGGGTATAATTATTAGGTAAATTATGCCAAAATACCCTACCGCGGAATAGCCTAATTTGTAGATTTCGCTTGCCCGTTGTTTAACATCGTGCGGAAACCCTGCGGTGAACTGCGGTTCGCTCCGCCCCTCGAATCGCATTTTATTATTTCAAAGTGCACGAAAAATCAAATTTCAAACACAAAAATTTTCCAAAGTTAATTTTGGTTGCATATTTCACAAGGCCGCTCAATAAGGTCCAAAAAACTTTCAAACAAAAAACCAACCATCGCAAGAGTATCGGAAGGCCGCAGTGAAGTTGGCAGATCTGCTCATCAGAGTCAGAATGTCCGTATCCGCTGTCCACATATCTTTCATCATTCCCTCTCTCGTGTACTCCATCATCACTCTCGCTCTGGGATCCTGTTCTCCAAACAACACTTTAGCTCCAGACTTTACGCCAGTTTTCTTAATTAATGTTTCATCGATCACCGGAGCGAAAACTGTCTGAAAATTTCTTATTTGAGAAACAACATTTCAAAAGTGTGCTCACCACATCGTGTCCAGCCTCGAACAAAGTGTCCGCAATTCTGCCCAGAAAAGTGCTATGCGAATGACCAAAGAACGGGCTATAGATCAGAAATTTGTAAGAGAGACATCCTAAAATACAATTTTATATACAAAAAAAGTTAGTTACCTTGTAAAATCAGGAGAAGCAGTGCTAGAGGCCGCATTCGAGCCAAACGAGAACACTACGGCTGCGATAAGAGCGCTCAATTGGTACTGAATTCTTTTTATCGAAGGAAATTCGTGATTTGTTCCGCATTGTGCTGTTTCACAAGAGAATTCGCCGGTTCTAGATAAGAGCACATCATTGATAAAAACAAGATTTTGTTTCATAACAACAAATGGTTCATGGGCAAAAAGGCTTGGCAAAACCACAATTTCTTCGGTATCATCACATGATTTGTTTAAAATCTAGGCTAACTCCTCGCTAATTTTGCATGTGTCACACTTCTTTTGTACTTTTTCTTAACATTTCTTGACCCGGCCCTTGTTTTGCCATTCTTGTCAGTGGTATGTACGTTTGAAGAAAACAAATAGAAGCTATGTTGAGCGTCAAACGGAGTTATAAGAGGGTTAACTTTTCAGCGTTCTAAAAGTTTTTAAAATGCCCAAGGCAAAATCTAAACAACCACTTTTATTGTTCTTTGATAATCTTATCCAACGCGGTCTCCACATTTTCCGCATAAGCATTGACATTTTTAGGGAGAAAATCAAATTTTTATTGTCTCTTCTGTGGCGGAAAATCAACAGCAATTTTAATTGAAGAATACTGTGCTGTATAAGTGAAAAAAAGTTAAAAATTATGAAGTATGTAATATGTAAACGTAAGTAAGGATTAACGAATTCAAAGTAAAACATAAAACATACAGAAGTTCATTTTATGATCAAACTGTTAGAAAGTTTTCACCCTTTTAAAACTACAAAGTTTAAAACGAGAACAAGCCTAAATTACATTAAAAAACGACTAGAAGAATTTACTACGTTTTACAAGTAAAAAATCACACGTAAAAACCGTTCAATCGACCTAACCAAAAGTTAACCTGCACTGGTCGTTCTTTGAAAATCTTATCACATATGTTGATAATCTCACCACATATTTTTCCACAGTGAAATTGACATTTCTGAAAAAAACCTGTTTAAAAATATATAGCAATAAATATAAATTTTACTGTAAAAACCGCATGGTGAAATAAAATTATAATTAACGAATAATGCATCTAAATTATTCACAACTACAAAATGAAGCGGACATCGTGCGTTACATGCCTAAGCCTAAATTGTTCAGTTTTCGGGCCGATGTCACGAAAACTGAACATAACAGAAAAGAAACAGTGAATACAGTTTATTAGCAAAAATTAGTCAGTTTTCACCTTTTTAGAACCACAAAGTCTTCTGAAGACGAAACGAGCAATTGCGTAAATGACATAAAGAACAACTAGAAGAACAACCAAAACAAAAGCAATTACATCCACCAGATAATACTGAAGGAGGTTCAACTGCCTTCCGTAGGGATCAAGTTGTGGGAGAGATCCAAACTTTGCCACAAATTCCGCATGGGAGATTACCAATTGCTTGGCGGAGATTGGCTGCTCACGGAGCATTCCAGCCAGATGGGTGGCAGATTCGGCAAACCTAAAGAAATTGTTAGGAATGTTTATAAAAGATGTTACGATTTGTTATCGATGATTGTTTGAATAGCCTTTTGAATAGTTTCGGAGTGGCCTAAATCCGTTTTCTCAAGCACCAAAGCTCCTCCGTGGCGAGCCAGCATGGCAGCGTTTCGAGGTTGATCGGCGAAGAGAGGGATCTAAATGTTACCTTCTTTTCGTTATGAAAAAACCAACCATTATGGCAGGTTTTCCAAAATGAGCTACTTCTGTGGTGGAGCCTAGACCTCCGTGGGTAATAAAAACAGAGAGACGTAAGTCATCTAAAATGCATTTTTGACAAGAATAGCATTTTTTTAGTTACTAAGTAAAGCATTCTGAGGCAGCCATGGTGACAAAAAGAGATTTGGAATGTCATCGGCCATAGTCGATGGTTCCTCGTACTTCCAGATGAATGTCACTTTCGGCATGGATTTGCAGAGTTTCAAGATTGATTCTCTGAAATGCATACATTAAAATTATTTGTTATATACTGACAATTTTGAATGTAGATGAAACCTTTAACCCAAGGATCAAAAATTGTTACAATGACTTTGTTAGCCAGATAACGATGTCTAAAATGGCTGATTTCAGCGCAGGTAATGGCTGTCCTCAAAATTAGTTTGCGGCTGGCGTCGTTGCAGGGCTCCCTGTCGCGGGCACCCGTACGGAATCGGCCGTACCGCGAAAAGTGCCCTTTTTGACAGAATGCCAACCCCCGTCTAGCGTTCAAGTACAAAAAAATCACCTTACAGTAACTCACTTCCATTCGGTAGGCACATCCTACTCTGTGTTGTGTTGTATAAACAAAAGTAAGATATAAGTATACTCTACATACTCTGTGCATTTCGCCCGTCCCCGGCACCCGTATGAAATCGGTGTGCCGCAAAAAACGAGCTCTCGACCGTGATTGAAACCTAGGACTACAGGGACTAGAGAAGAGATGAAAAAGCGCCTGAGGGCCAAATTAAACAGACTCACTTCCACTCAGTGGGCATGTCCTTGCTCTTGGCAACTGAACCGAAAGAAATGAAGACGCTGTGGGGACGCTCGTTTAGCACTTTCTCCCATTTCTAAATGACTTTCTTTGTATTTGTTCACTCATTAACCTACCTCTCCCAACTCTCCAATATTCTCCATATTAATCGAAATTCCTCCAATTTCCACAGTCTTATGAAGCAACGGTCTCGGGTAGTTGATGTAAGTGTTCGCATTTGTAAACATAAAAGCTGACCGACTGATAACTTCCTAGAAATCCAATGAAAAGGGAAATGTCACTTCCAACTCCGTGATTGCTGTAGTCCAGCTTCAAATTTTTCGCTACAATGTCTGCATCACTTGAGAAAATGTTATTAATGAACATGAATCCGAAGCCCATTGCAACGACGTTTTTCAATCTTCCGATTATGCTCATCTGGTCTCCAGCGCCTGAGCTGAGAGAGGGAACGTAGCTGGGAGCAGTTGGTTCTCCAAGGAAGTAAGAGATTGGGTCCATTTGTGCTCCAGAAAGAGCACCGATGGTGGAGCGGACTCCGATGTGCTCGAAAAGACCTGAACTCTTAATTATTTTTTATGTTTTGGAAACCCACCATATCCACAGAGGTGCATGGGCTCGGTTATTCCAACATCGAATTTTTCGGACTTTAGAGTTTCGATGAGGGTATTGTCGGATGTGATGGCTAAATAGAAATGTATTTGAAAGTAAATGTATTTCTACATTAAACTCAAGTGTTCCTACAGCGAAAACGCCAGAAAATTTGTTCATATTTTCGAGAGCAGTTGGAATTAACCCGGAACATAAACATAAACCTCTCAAACTCACTCAAACTCAGCCTTTGATAATTTCTTTGTTCTTTAAAAAAATAATTGGATTTGCTTTTGAATTTCTTCTTTTAAAAGAAGTTCATTTTGAATTTCTTAAAAATTTGTGCCATCGTCATTTTATGGTGCCTGAACAAGTGGTATAAAATACCTTACCGAGAAACAAAAACGGTCCAAGTTTCACAATTTCACAATGGGGTCGTAGGAAGGTCATATTTAAATTTTCAGCTAATCGCTTCTCACATAAACAGCGTCTTACGCAACGGAAGAAAATGGAATTTGAAAGTTCAGATGCGCGGCAAAGATAAGCAAGGGAGAAATTCTAATTTAAACCAACCATCACATGCATGTTTGAATAGCTTCGTCATATTTTTAGATCTACTCAAAAGAGAGAAAAGATCGGGCGTAATCGTCCACATATCCTTGAACATTCCCTCCCTAACAAGAGCCATTGTCTCCTTTGTCTTTGGCACTTGGTCCATTCTGATAAGCTTCGCACCCGATTTCACGCCAGTCTTGTTAACCAAAGTCTCGTCAATCAACGGCAGAAATACTGTCTAAATTGATTTAAAAAACTCAAATCAATTTTTTTCACGCACCACATCGTGTCCAGCTTCAAATAAAGTGTCAGCTATTCTGCTTAAGAAAGTAGTATGAGAATGACCAAATAGGGGATTGTAGACTAAGAATTTATAAGAACTACATCCTTAAATAAAAGTTTATCAAAACTAAAAGCTTTGCCAACCTGAGAAAATTAAAAGCAAGAGAGCTAGTGGTCGCATTTTGGAGGGCACAAGTACAAGCTGTGTGATAAGACACAAAGATGGCGACAAGCTTTTATAGCACTCGGAAATGTGGTCTGTCAGAATTTGTGTGATTGTGAATGGGAACAAAAGATCACGGTCATCTTTGAAGAAAACATCTCTTATGAAATTGTCAAGCTTTATGCGCAAAACAAAAAAATTTTCTCCGGTAAAATCCTTCACCACAGGGTCTTTTTTTTAAGTTTCAGTCGCGGCTAAGAGATTACATGACTTTGAAACTTAGGATTTGCGATAGTTTAGTCATTTAAATAACAATATCCCATGTATCTTTTTTTAACTTTTTTTTTGGAAACATTGTGTTTTCAAACCACCGCGGAAATCACCAGTTTCAATTAGCTTTATACCAATGCCTAAGAGTTCCATTCTGGTGAACAGACGAGGAGTATACACAGTTGTCTCACTCCTTTATTGTTGCTATATGTTAGGTCGTTAATTTTGATAGGTCGTCTTTAATGTTGGTCTTTTTAAGAAAGAAAACTCTCCAATACGGAATAAAAATATATATATTGCACCCGTAGCTTTCTTGTGAAACATTGATGTACAAAAAAGACTTTTGATAACAAGAAATTGTCCCAAAATGTAATTTTTCTATACTCATAGCCAATCCTACTTCGGCCAAAAAGCGGTCGCGCCCTTTTGTAGCGCACTATTTTGATGTAATAAAGGTTAATTCGAATATTAACATCAGAATGATGTAGCGCATTTCCAAAAACCGCCGAAGTTGGGTTGCCACTACAATGTTTTCAATATGGTTTTCTGAGTTTTGTGAATTCAAGGGTTAAACCATTATTTATCCATAATTACAAAATTTGTTTTTCATTGATATTTACACAACTCTGAAAAGGATTTCTGCTGATTTGCGCACACCAACATGTGAAAAATGAAACTTTTCCGAAAATTTTCTCATATATCAAATGTCCGGAGCGTTTCAGATGTATCCAACTTTAGCTTTTTAACCCTTTTTATATAAAGTTGGCAAATCACCGCAAAAGCACAGTTTTACATAATTTTCAACAAAGTTTATATCTTTTGAACAGTAAAAGTGTAAGCAATCTTCACTCTTCTTTATTGTTGTCACAATAGCATATATTCACAACATATTCATCAAATCCCCGAAACTGTGTTGTTGGAACGGTATCTGGATTCCGGAGCCATCGTTCCAACAGATGAAGAATTCATAGGTCTTCGGAGAATGTAGTTGATGAGTGCATTTCTGTACTCCGCTATGAAGTAGAACACCAAAAGGGGGTCGATAACCTAAAATATTTCACTTTTTTATTTGTTTCCAAGACGTGCCTGTGCAACAGTCATGATATCTCCAAATACAGTAATGATGTCTCCAATGGTGATTTGGAAAAGAGCCAGCAGCCAAGCAGCCAAAGGCGGAGTGAAGGTAAAAGTAAAGGGTAAAAGAGTCTAAAATCCGTAGAATTTGATGTTACAACTTGAATTTTACCTGTGTCATGAGTAGAGCGAACAGTCTCTTGTGATACTGATGAGTCTTCTTTACCATTCCGATGGATCGTCGGAGGGACTTGACGACTCCAATGATACAGAAGATGATGATATTTGTGCAAGTGACTACCATGGCGGCAAAAGACCACATGCACACTTGCATTCGGGGGTTGGTTCTTCCTTTTACCTAAAAAGGATTTCACAATTCTGTATTTTTTAAGACTTGTCAACTGATAGTAAGAGAGAGCGAGAGAGAGATAGAGGGACAGAGAGACAGAGAGACAGAGAGACAGAGAGACAGAGAGACAGAGAGACAGAGAGACAGAGAGACAGAGAGACAGAGAGATAGAGAGATAGAGAGTCAGGGAGACAGAGAGACAGAGAGATAGAGAGATAGAGAGATAGAGAGATAGAGAGATAGAGAGACAGAGAGATAGAGAGATAGAGAGATAGAGAGACAGAGAGACAGAGAGACAGAGAGACAGAGAGACAGAGAGATAGAGAGATAGAGAGTCAGGGAGACAGAGAGACAGAGAGATAGAGAGGTAGAGAGATAGAGAGATAGAGAGATAGAGAGACAGAGAGATAGAGAGATAGAGAGATAGAGAGACAGAGAGACAGAGAGACAGAAATACAGAGGGACAGAGAAACAGAGAGACAGAGAGACAGAAAGACAGAAAGACAGAGAGACAGAGAGACAGAGAGACAGAGAGACAGAGAGACAGAGGGACAGAGAGACAGAGAGACAGAGAGACAGAGAGACAGAGAGACAGAGAGACAGAGAGACAGAGAGACAGAGAGACAGAGAGATAGAGAGATAGAGAGATAGAGAGATAGAGAGACAGAGAGATAGAGAGATAGAGAGATAGAGAGATAGAGAGACAGAAATACAGAGGGACAGAGAAACAGAGAGACAGAGAGACAGAGAGACAGAGAGACAGAGAGACAGAGAGACAGAGAGACAGAGAGACAGAGAGACAGAGAGACAGAGAGACAGAGAGACAGAGAGACAGAGAGACAGAGGGACAGAGAGACAGAGAGACAGAGAGACAGAGAGACAGAGAGACAGAGAGACAGAGAGACAGAGAGACAGAGAGATAGAGAGATAGAGAGTCAGGGAGACAGAGAGACAGAGAGATAGAGAGATAGAGAGATAGAGAGATAGAGAGACAGAGAGATAGAGAGATAGAGAGATAGAGAGACAGAGAGACAGAAATACAGAGGGACAGAGAAACAGAGAGACAGAGAGACAGAGAGACAGAGAGACAGAGAGACAGAAAGACAGAGAGACAGAAAGACAGAGAGACAGAGAGACAGAGAGACAGAGAGACAGAGAGACAGAGGGACAGAGAGACAGAGAGACAGAGAGACAGAGAGACAGAGAGACAGAGAGACAGAGAGACAGAGAGACAGAGAGACAGAGGGACAGAGAGACAGAGAGACAGAGAGACAGAGAGACAGAGAGACAGAGAGACAGAGAGACAGAGAGACAGAGAGACAGAGAGACAGAGAGACAGAGAGACAGAGGGACAGAGAGACAGAGAGACAGAGAGACAGAGAGACAGAGAGACAGAAATACAGAGGGACAGAGAAACAGAGAGACAGAGAGACAGAGAGACAGAGAGACAGAGAGACAGAGAGACAGAGAGACAGAGGGACAGAGAGACAGAGAGACAGAGAGACAGAGAGACAGAGAGACAGAGAGACAGAGAGACAGAGAGACAGAGAGACAGAGAGACAGAGAGACAGAGAGACAGAGAGACAGAGGGACAGAGAGACAGAGAGACAGAGAAACAGAGAGACAGAGAAACAGAGAGACAGAGAGATAGAGAGATAGAGAGTCAGGGAGACAGAAAGACAGAGAGATAGAGAGATAGAGAGATAGAGAGATAGAGAGATAGAGAGACAGAGAGATAGAGAGATAGAGAGATAGAGAGACAGAGAGACAGAGAGACAGAAATACAGAGAGACAGAGAGACAGAGGGACAGAGAGACAGAGAGACAGAGAGACAGAGAGACAGAGAGACAGAGAGACAGAGAGACAGAGAGACAGAGGGACAGAGAGACAGAGAGACAGAGAGACAGAGAGACAGAGAGACAGAAAGACAGAGAGACAGAGAGACAGAGAGACAGAGAGACAGAGAGACAGAGAGACAGAGAGACAGAGAGACAGAGAGACAGAGAGACAGAGAGACAGAGAGACAGAGAGACAGAGAGACAGAGAGACAGAGAGACAGAGAGACAGAGAGACAGAGAGACAGAGAGACAGAGAGACAGAGAGACAGAGAAACAGAGAGATAGAGAGACAGAGAGACAGAGGGACAGAGAGACAGAGAGACAGAGAGACAGAGAGACAGAGAGACAGAGAGACAGAGAGACAGAAATACAGAGGGACAGAGAAACAGAGAGACAGAGAGACAGAGAGACAGAGAGACAGAGAGACAGAGAGACAGAGAGACAGAGAGACAGAGAGACAGAGGGACAGAGAGACAGAGAGACAGAGAGACAGAGAGACAGAGAGACAGAGAGACAGAGAGACAGAGAGACAGAGAGACAGAGAGACAGAGAGACAGAGAGACAGAGAGACAGAGAGACAGAGAGACAGAGAGACAGAGAGACAGAGAGACAGAGAGATAGAGAGATAGAGAGTCAGGGAGACAGAGAGACAGAGAGATAGAGAGATAGAGAGATAGAGAGATAGAGAGATAGAGAGACAGAGAGATAGAGAGATAGAGAGATAGAGAGACAGAGAGACAGAGAGACAGAAATACAGAGGGACAGAGAAACAGAGAGACAGAGAGACAGAAAGACAGAAAGACAGAGAGACAGAGAGACAGAGAGACAGAGAGACAGAGAGACAGAGGGACAGAGAGACAGAGAGACAGAGAGACAGAGAGACAGAGAGACAGAGAGACAGAGAGACAGAGAGACAGAGAGACAGAGAGACAGAGAGACAGAGAGACAGAGAGACAGAGAGATAGAGAGATAGAGAGTCAGGGAGACAGAGAGACAGAGAGATAGAGAGATAGAGAGATAGAGAGATAGAGAGACAGAGAGATAGAGAGATAGAGAGATAGAGAGACAGAGAGACAGAAATACAGAGGGACAGAGAAACAGAGAGACAGAGAGACAGAGAGACAGAGAGACAGAGAGACAGAGAGACAGAGAGACAGAGAGACAGAGAGACAGAGAGACAGAGAGACAGAGAGACAGAGGGACAGAGAGACAGAGAGACAGAGAGACAGAGAGACAGAGAGACAGAGAGACAGAGAGACAGAGAGACAGAGAGATAGAGAGATAGAGAGTCAGGGAGACAGAGAGACAGAGAGATAGAGAGATAGAGAGATAGAGAGATAGAGAGATAGAGAGACAGAGAGATAGAGAGATAGAGAGACAGAGAGACAGAGAGATAGAGAGACAGAGAGATAGAGAGATAGAGAGATAGAGAGACAGAGAGACAGAGAGACAGAGAGACAGAGAGACAGAGAGACAGAGAGACAGAGAGACAGAGAGACAGAGAGACAGAGAGACAGAGAGACAGAGAGACAGAGAGACAGAGAGACAGAGAGACAGAGAGACAGAGAGACAGAGAGACAGAGAGACAGAGAGATAGAGAGATAGAGAGTCAGGGAGACAGAGAGACAGAGAGATAGAGAGATAGAGAGATAGAGAGATAGAGAGACAGAGAGATAGAGAGATAGAGAGATAGAGAGACAGAGAGACAGAAATACAGAGGGACAGAGAAACAGAGAGACAGAGAGACAGAGAGACAGAGAGACAGAGAGACAGAGAGACAGAGAGACAGAGAGACAGAGAGACAGAGAGACAGAGAGACAGAGAGACAGAGGGACAGAGAGACAGAGAGACAGAGAGACAGAGAGACAGAGAGACAGAGAGACAGAGAGACAGAGAGACAGAGAGATAGAGAGATAGAGAGTCAGGGAGACAGAGAGACAGAGAGATAGAGAGATAGAGAGATAGAGAGATAGAGAGATAGAGAGACAGAGAGATAGAGAGATAGAGAGACAGAGAGACAGAGAGATAGAGAGACAGAGAGATAGAGAGATAGAGAGATAGAGAGACAGAGAGACAGAGAGACAGAGAGACAGAGAGACAGAGAGACAGAGAGACAGAGAGACAGAGAGACAGAGAGACAGAGAGACAGAGAGACAGAGAGACAGAGAGACAGAGAGATAGAGAGATAGAGAGATAGAGAGATAGAGAGACAGAGAGATAGAGAGACAGAGAGACAGAGAGACAGAGAGACAGAGAGACAGAGAGACAGAGAGACAGAGAGACAGAGAGACAGAGAGACAGAGAGACAGAGAGACAGAGAGACAGAGAGATAGAGAGATAGAGAGTCAGGGAGACAGAGAGACAGAGAGATAGAGAGATAGAGAGATAGAGAGACAGAGAGACAGAGAGACAGAGAGACAGAGGGACAGAGAGACAGAGAGACAGAGAGACAGAGAGATAGAGAGATAGAGAGATAGAGAGATAGAGAGACAGAGAGATAGAGAGATAGAGAGATAGAGAGACAGAGAGACAGAAATACAGAGGGACAGAGAAACAGAGAGACAGAGAGACAGAGAGACAGAGAGACAGAGAGACAGAGAGACAGAGAGACAGAGAGACAGAGAGACAGAGAGACAGAGAGTCAAGGAGACAGAGAGACAGAGAGATAGAGAGATAGAGAGATAGAGAGATGGAGAGACAGAGAGATAGAGAGATAGAGAGATAGAGAGACAGAGAGACAGAGAGACAAAAATACAGAGGGACAGAGAAACAGAGAGACAGAGAGACAGAGAGACAGAGAGACAGAGAGACAGAGAGACAGAGAGACAGAGAGACAGAGAGACAGAGAGACAGAGAGACAGAGAGACAGAGAGACAGAGAGACAGAAATACAGAGGGACAGAGAGAGAGAGAGAGAGACAGAGAGACAGAGAGACAGAGAGACAGAAAGACAGAGAGACAGAAAGACAGAGAGACAGAGAGACAGAGAGACAGAGAGACAGAGAGACAGAAAGACAGAGAGACAGAGAGACAGAGAGACAGAGAGACAGAGAGACAGAGAGACAGAGAGACAGAGAGACAGAAATACAGAGGGACAGAGGGACAGAGAGACAGAGAGACAGTGAGACAGAGAGACAGAGAGACAGAGAGGCAGAAAGACAGAGAGACAGAGAGACAGAGAGACAGAGAGACAGAGAGACAGAGAGGCAGAGAGACAGAGAGACAGAGAGGCAGAGAGACAGAGAGACAGAGAGACAGAGAGACAGAGAGTCAAGGAGACAGAGAGACAGAGAGATAGAGAGATAGAGAGATAGAGAGATGGAGAGACAGAGAGATAGAGAGACAGAGAGACAGAAATACAGAGGGACAGAGGGACAGAGAGACAGAGAGACAGTGAGACAGAGAGACAGAGAGACAGAGAGACAGAGAGACAGAGAGACAGAGAGACAGAAAGACAGAGAGACAGAGAGACAGAGAGACAGAGAGACAGAGAGACAGAAATACAGAGGGACAGAGGGACAGAGAGACAGAGAGACAGTGAGACAGAGAGACAGAGAGACAGAGAGGCAGAAAGACAGAGAGACAGAGAGACAGAGAGACAGAGAGACAGAGAGACAGAGAGACAGTGAGACAGAGAGACAGAGAGACAGAGAGACAGAGAGACAGAGAGACAGAGAGACAGAGAGACAGAGAGACAGAGAGACAGAGAGACAGAGAGACAGAGAGACAGAGAGACAGAGAGACAGAGAGACAGAGAGACAGACAGACAGACAGACAGACAGAGGAATCTTTCCAATCCTTACAATTACAGCCGCTCCGATGTAAGCCATTTCGGTGATGTTCCTCCCAGTATTTTTGAAAGCCGCTTCTTTAAAAATCCCATCCGCTTCTTCAGAAGGCCAAAGGGCAAAAATCGCAGTGAACACCAAATAGGATGCTGTGAGGATCGTAGAGCCAAACACAACCGCAAATTTCAGCGGCTTTTGAAACCAGCACAGAGCCTCGGGGCTAAAAACACTCATATGTGAAACCTAATGAAAGACCTACTTTTTCATGACGAGGTAGCGATAGATGAAGCAAAGAGTGAGAACCAGAACAACCATTGCGTGAGTGAAGACAAAGGTGAAAATGACGACAGTTCCAGGAAGGCGGGATAGGAGAGGGAGCTAAATATAGTCTGTTTCCAAAGAAATATTGGCGACTTTTGAGCGAACTTGATGTTATGCTCCTTTTTAACCACTGACGATTTGAAACAGCGCTCAGATGGGTGGCCTACGCCCGTTAAGGAATGCGGCATTCGGCCACTCAAGTAGGCGGCCTGTGGCCGCTTATGTATGTGGCCTTCGGCCGCTCAGGTATAAACAGCCTAGAGCCGCTCAGATGAGCGGCCTGCGGCTGTTAAGGTATGCGGCCTACGGCCGTTCAGGTAAGTGGCCTGCGGCCGCTGATGCGCGCGGCCTTATGTTTCCCACCTGTTGGAAGAAGAGTAGTCCGAGATCGGAAACATAGAAGGTCTGAACCAATTTGGAATCCTTTTTAGCATGTTTGCAAACCAACCGGGAGAGTTCGAACTTGGGTAAGCGAGTAAAAAGCTGCATCCACCGTGTAGAGGAGAAGCAAGTACTTGTAGGAACCAATGTGTTTGGACGACCGTAGAAGAATAATCGGAATGAGGAGGACGTTGAAGAAGACTCCGAGCACTCCAGAAGACATCGCCAATGTTCGAGACCAAGTCCACTCCATTTTGAAGTCTTAATGGGGATTTTCTTTTAAATAACTGTGTTTTTCAATAGAAATAAGAGAGAAAGAATACGTAGGCTTTGTGTTTGTTCAGTTACATTTAAATCTTTGCCACATGTTGAAATGTGTTGTTGACACCCCCTCCCTTACTCATTGTATTCATGGAACAGAAGACCAAGTGTACCAGATAACTACTAAACATCGTGCTCAATAACTGTAATCTCATCCCACAAACCACCTGCTTCGGTGAATAATGCAAAGGCATGACGGAATTGTTTTGCTGTTGTTCATGGTGGTAAAAGTTGGGAACATTGAGAACTAAACGGGTGTAAACATCCATTTTAGGTGAAAAAATGGGAAGACTTATATTAGATTTCAAAAACCCGCAAAAAGTAAGAAAAATCATATTATTTCGTCTATGCATTTTTTTTTAGGAAAACTAATGGAAAAAGTCATTTTAAGTTCTAACTGTCTTCTAAGCAGATTAATTAACTAATTACATTTTGCACAATGTGGTCGCGGCTACCTTTTTTTCTAATCTTAGAAATCATTTCTGTCCTTAAAGGGATAGTCAGGCGGGTTTTACAACATTGGCTCATCAATTAGAGAAAAATTCGCTGATCAAAAAATGTATATGATTCTAATGAAATGAACTTTGAAATTTTCTGTCTAAAGGTGTTTCGAGTTTTCAGACATGGGTCATAATATCAATTTTCATAGAAAAACCGAAGAAAACCGAATAAACTGCATGTCAATTCTGGTCAGAAGTCGTGGTACTGCACTTTTGTATTCTAGTTATGTAAAAGAAGTAATTCGAATAACTATCCTTTATAACATTAGAGGGTTGTCATTATGTCCGTTAGCAGCGCAACGTTTTATGCGGAGAGGTACACCCCTTCATTTCCCCCAACACGACCATGGGGAACATTAAATTGAAATGGGTAGAACAAAGCGGCTGCCTACATGAGCAGCCGAAGGCTGCGTACCTAAGCGGCCGCAGGCCGCGATCACAGATTGAGGCGGCCGAAGGCCGCCGAACCCAGAAGGCGAAGACCCGCGCAGCGAGGCTTTGGCTTCTGGTATAAAAATAATCACACTCGTTTCCCAGAATTGTCAATTCTCAAACTAATTGACGATAATAATTTGAATGGAAAGTTTAATAGAGCAATTGTTGATAGGACAGAAATATAACAGAACAAGCGTGCTAGAAACATATACTCCTCGCCAATCCTACTTCGGCCGAAATGAGGCCACGCCCCTTTTGTAGCCGAATATTATGATGTAGTAATGGGAAAATTGAATTTCAACATCAGAATATTCTCCCTCATTTCCAAAAGTCACCGAAGTAGGATTGGCGTGCACTATATATGAATGAAAGAAATTCTAACAGTTGATACAATTTTAAGAGATTCAGTTGTATAAAGTAGAAAAGCAAAATCGACATTTGGCAGCTCCATTTTGTATGCATTGGGTACAACATCAAAAAATGGCAAGTTGTTACAAATTTGGTTTGGTGTCATCTTTATAAAATAAAATTTATTAAAATCCAGCTTTGTGATGTAATCGGAAGGTTGTTGCGCTTTTTGTTAAAAAGGAAATTGAAAGAAATGGCATGGCTATGTTCCTCACAATTTGATGCTTTTATGAAGGATTTTCCCTGTTTTTTCACAACTACAAAAGAGAGAAATCCCTCGCACTTCCTTGTTCATTCATTGATTCGAACCGCCATTTCGGGCAAAAGAAACCTTGGTGTTTGGAATTTATATTTTGATCTTCTCTTTATCTATGGAAAAAAAAACCAAACGTCATGTTTTGTTGTACTTTCGATGTAAAGCTACAAAAGACAACATGGTGAAACATACTAGAAAAAAGGCTTCAATATGTCAGAATCTGAGAAAACGTTCTTCAGTTTTCTTACGATCTAATAGACAGGCTTTTATTCTGTCGCGAGTTTGAATAGGTTAATTCGTCAAAGTTCATTATGTTTTGATTAAAACAAAAGGTGGTCTAGAGAAACATGGAAACAAAAAAAAACAAACGAAATGTCGAAGATCTTAAAGGAGCAGTCTCGTGATGAAGACAGAAACTTTGTATGTGAGTGTGTGAGTGTGTGAGTGTGTGAGTGTGTGAGTGTGTGAGTGTGTGAGTGTGTGAGTGTGTGAGTGTGTGAGTGTGTGAGTGTGTGAGTGTGTGAGTGTGTGAGTGTGTGAGTGTGTGAGTGTGTGAGTGTGTGAGTGTGTGAGTGTGTGAGTGTGTGAGTGTGTGAGTGTGTGAGTGTGTGAGTGTGTGAGTGTGTGAGTGTGTGAGTGTGTGAGTGTGTGAGTGTGTGAGTGTGTGAGTGTGTGAGTGTGTGAGTGTGTGAGTGTGTGAGTGTGTGAGTGTGTGAGTGTGTGAGTGTGTGAGTGTGTGAGTGTGTGAGTGTGTGAGTGTGTGAGTGTGTGAGTGTGTGAGTGTGTGAGTGTGTGAGTGTGTGAGTGTGTGAGTGTGTGAGTGTGTGAGTGTGTGAGTGTGTGAGTGTGTGAGTGTGTGAGTGTGTGAGTGTGTTTCATTCAGTGTTTTACAGTACCCAGACATTGAATGACATAAAATTATTGCGATAATTATTGTACACTATCTAATTAGGAAATGTTCAAACAGCAACAAGATACATTGTGTTTCTGTTTGTGCCACAAGTGTAACTACTTCGTACACTTTGAGGACTTCAACACCTTTTTGATGTATTTTGGCTGGAAAATAAGGAAAGATGTAAAGTGAATGTTTCGTTTGCAACTATAGTGCTTTTCCAAAAAAAAAAATAGTCGAACTGGACATAGTCTTGATCTACACGCTTATATAAGGAGCAAATGCTTCATGTATAAATTAATATTTTTGACCCTATAATAGAAAGTCAAATAAAACTTTATGCTTTCATACACCATTCTGTTTACGTTATGGATGACATGTTTCTTTCTTTTTCTTATGAGCTATAACAATTCGACCTTAACTTTGTTTGAAAATATTTTTATGTGTCTTATGTCACTGTGTGTCCCTCTGTCACTTGAATTTCTGATCTCTCTCTCTCTCTCTCTCACTCTCTTTCTTCCTCTCACTCTCTCTCTTTCTCTCTCTTTCTCTCTCTCTCTCTCTCTCTCAATCTCCTATCTACTCCCTCACTTACTCTCCCATCTTTCATCTAAATGTAGAACAGAGAATGTTCAAAAGCAAGTATATCAAAAGAAAAAATGAGAAAATTATGTATGTAGATGACACGCCGTGCTTTTTATATCGTTTTGTACATAGACTTTTGTCTAAAGGCTATGTATAAAAAAATACCCAAACCAGACACTTGGCATAACGCAGATGTTTGATTCATTCGAAAGTTGTCTGTACAAAAATCAGAAAAACAAAAAATTGAAAATTCTAACATAAATGTACGCAGAGTCGTTTGTTCATGTGTAAATCAAAGCTAATTTTGCAATAATTGTACTTCTTTGTATACTAATACAGAAAGCATATGTAAAAATATTGAAAATCAGAAAAGGTTTTGAAAAAAAACTAATCCACCGGCAAAGTATAGTTACCCCTTAAAAGAAGCGGAAAATTTGTGGCAGAATTTGTATTTATCTCGCTCGTGATCAAAGATTTGCTCATCAAATAAAAAAAGAGGAAATTAAATTTGACTGTGGTTATAAAATTATGTTATCAAAATTATATCTTCCTCCAATTATCTTCGATTATGATTGACTCATTTGAGGTATGGGACGGAGATCATGTTGAAAGTAACAAAATCCAAAAATGCTGACATTGTGGTAATAAAGTTTTAAATTGGTCCGACTGATCTCATTTTTATAGAACTAGCTACTTAGGTTATTTCAATATAAAAAATTATGATAAAAACAGTTTATCGATTTTTGAACTAAAAATATTTAAATTTAGTTATTAAGTTAGAGACCAATGGAAACCTTTAAAAGTGTAGGAATAAAATTCCCAAAGGATATGAACAATTTTAGAAACCCAAAAACTCGATAATCGTTTTACACAAAATTTGTATGTATACTATTCGACTACTTTCAACATTTCTAAAAAAGGAATCAAAAATAATTTAGGGTTTTTGATTCTCTCAGTCATCACCCTTCACAAACATTGGTTTCAAGGATTGTAACCAAAACTAAATTTTATGAAATGAAAATATGATGTTGATTCTTGAATTTTTGGGGATTTCAATGCTATTTTACAATAAAAATGTATCCAACATAGTTTGTCATATGCTCAAATTCAAAACCTTGTTTGAGGCACGAAAATGAAATTTTGTAAAATGTAAAATGAGTGGTACTTGGATTTTTTGCGGTTTTTTTATAATTAAAATTTGTCCAGGTTACAATGTGGGAAATAAGTACAGTTCCACTTGTCATTTTGTCTGAAAGTCATTGCAGGACATTAGGAATAAAATTGGATGACTCGTTCAATTTAACAACTTTTTAGGAACAAATTCTTGTTGGGAAAATCTCTGGTTGTGAAAACGCCTGAAATCGGGCCTAAAACGTTTTTCTAGAAATTCAGAAAAACTTCTCCACAGAACAGGCAAGCTTGGAAACAGACAAAATTGTGGTTTTTCTGCTAACAAATTGATAATTTTCTAAATTGCAGAGGAATTTTCAAATCTCAAAAAGAGTGTGATTTCGTTGTTCAAAGCTTGCTTGCTTGATGGGTTGCTTGAATTTCTACAAAAACATTTTTTAAGAAAGGGCTTCCGAATTTTAAGCTTTTTACGACGCCTGATCGCGTCGTTATCTAATGAATGTCTGCTATCAAACCAGAATTCATTCCTAACAAGTTGCTCAATCGCATAAGTTATCGCATATTTCTCCCGAATTCTTTCAATCACTTTCAGACAAATAGGAAAAGTTAAACTATACTTATTTTTCGCAGTGTATGTTGAGACAGTTATAAATACAAACTTAGGGACCGCAGGCCAAATTTTATAAAAAAAAATTTTGGATTTTTAAGTGCAGCATAACGCAAGATAAGTCCATAACTTAAACTTTTCCTTTTCATAGTTTGAAATATCATCCAAAACTAAGAGAGATATTTCGCTTTGAATGCCCGAATTTGAACCCGATTTTTGCATTGTCGCCGTGGTTGGACGGGGTGTGTGCACAGGCTCTGTTAAAAAATGGACAAACTTTCTGCATGAAAGCGGATTCCCTCTGTGTGAGAAAATTTACATGTATACATGTTTTAATTGGTTTTTCATATTTTTCTCGTATTTTTGGTACCAAAATTATCTCAGAAATAATAAAAATCCGGGTTTAAATGGCCGTTTTCGAAAAGTCTGTGGATACGGTATTTGGCAATAGAGCGCGGATAGTCGCCAATTTTGTATAAACTGGTATATTTAAAATTAACTTGCGGGCGACGGCAAAAAAAATTTTCTATATTTTGTATTAACCGCCGCGGCCACCTTTGCGGTATACAACCTTAAGCACACATTTGCACATACAATTAGAGAAAAACATTTATTTACAAAATCTTCATGCCCATGCTTGGCTCCTCTCCAAAGGATTTGAACGTGACTTTGTCTCTGCCAACATCGCAGTCGATGGGCAGTACTTCTGCCGAAGAATGAAAGATAGCAAAGCTCTTCGATAGTCTTTTATAAAATAAAACATCAAAAGAGGATCCAGCACCTAAAAATCAGTTAATTTGGGCTGAAATTTCATCGCACCTGGGCAAATGTCATGATATCTCCCAAAATGCCAATAGTGTCCCCTATTGACACTTGGAACAATGCCAAAAGCCAGGCAGCAAGAGGAGGAGTGAAAGTGAAGGCAAAGGGTAGTAAGGTCTAAAAAAAACCTATTAGCTTTTATGGTTTTCTGATTACCTGAGACAAAAGTAACCAGAAGAGGCGTTTGTTGTATGATCTGGCTCTGTCAGCCATTCCTAGAGAACTTTTCAGTTTTTTCACAATTCCGAAGATGCAGAGACTAATGATAGCTGTGCACGTGACAACCATGGCCGCGAAGGAACACATGCACAGCACCATTTTGGGATTGGTCTGACCATTGATCTAAATGTAAAATCTACGTATTTGAAACAAAGTTTTAGGAGTTAAAGGCTTCGTTTTTGTGGTATTTTGGCTTTTCGCCAAATTGCCCCCGTTAAAAATGACTTTTTCCAATCAAAAATTCAGATTTTTTGCCACGTTTCCACCAAGAATGTGCTTAAAGGAGCCGTCTGGGACCTTTTCATTTTCCATTTTCATCGGGTACGGTCAAAAACTATACTAATTATCTATGCTAAAATATCTGGAACAAATTTCCGAGTAATCTCGTTAGAAAGTAAAAAAAAAAACATTTTTGCTGAGCTAGCTTTAACACTTAAAATTAAATTAAAAATCTAGGTACTTATAGTCTCCGCCAATTTTATTTCTTGGCTATTTCGCAAATGTAACCCTGACGCAGTATTGCGTACGTATCCCAAAACACAGGATCTTCGTGCGCAAATTCGCGTCTGGTGTACTTTGCCCATAGCTAAGATCGAAATTGGGCGAATTAGCATTGTCGACGACTATATATGGTTCGTTGGAGTAAATTCTAAGCATACAATTTACGTACTTAAAATACGCTAAACTTTCTTTAGTGTATTTTATGAAACGGATTTTTTGCTTGCTTTTTTCCCCTTTTCTGCAACGAACGAGCCATATAAACCTATGAAACGCGTTCTACTTCAGATCGAATTTAAAATAAAATATATTTGTCATTACCTCTATATTTTTCTTATTATTAGCTCATTTCCCCACCCCTCCTTTTATTTCAATATTGGCATCTCCCTAAGTAAACTCACAATGACTGGAGCTCCAATATAAGCCATGTCTTCAATATTTCTTCCAGTATGAATCAAAGCCGCTTCTCTGAAGATTTCATCCGTCTCTGCAGTTGGCCATAGAGCAATGACCGCCGTAGAAACCAAATACCCAGCTGTGGAAAAAGTAGCTCCATAAACCAAAAGAGCCTTGACTGGATGTTCGAACCAAGACATCGCTTGGGGCCTAAATCCTTAGCAATTGATAAATTAGGGCCTAATTACCTAGCCATTACAAGAACTCTATAGATGAAACAAGCAGTTAATACTAAAACTACCATGGCGTGAGTGAAAACGAAACAGAAAATAACCACAGTTCCAACATTTCTTGAAAGGAAATTGAGTTGTTGGTAGAATTGGAGGCCTTTCTCGGAGACGTAGAATGTCTAGAAATGTTGTTTGAGAAATTCTAAAGAAAAACTCACGGGAAGGGTTAAAACCTGGGTGAGGGAATAGAAAGCAGCATCTGAAGTGTAGAGGAGGAGGAGGTATTTGTAGGAACCGATTTGTTTCGAAGAGCGCCAGATGATAATTGGAATGAGGATGAGGTTGAAGGCTACGCCAAGTAGACCCGAAATCATTGCGACAATTGAGGTCCATGTCCACATCATTTTTTTTTCTTAAAAGAAAGGTTCTGCTAGAAGGCTCGGGTATAGAGAGAAATAGAAAGAGAGAGAGAGAGACTTTCGCATTGCGTATATAACGACAGAAAAATGGTTTCTGATTGTTTTGAGGGTAAAATCGGAAATTCCAAAAATATCTCCTTCGTTCAAGTGTACTGGGAATTATTTGCTCTTTTATTTTTATCTAGTTCAATAAATGACATATCTTTAAAAATATGTACAATTTTAAAGTTTTCAAAAGTGGCAAAAACACTGCGGTTTACACTTATTTTAAAGGAAATTTAACTGCAAAGAAATGGTTTGTTGAATCGTATTTTTCAAAGATCTCCTTAATATAAAAAAATATATATAAAACGGATATTAAATCGGATGGCGGGTAATATAGTTTTGTCTGGATTAACTTTTCTTCCTTCAATTATCGTCCATTATTCATTGACATATTTGAGTTATCAGAGAGCAGGTTTAAAGAAACAAAAAAATGTGGAATCTTGTTGCATATTACTATAGTCGACGCCAATGCTACCTCGCCTAAATTCGCTCTTAACTCTGGGCAAATGACACCAGACGCTAATTTGCGTACGAAAATCCTATGTTTTAGGATACGTACGCAATACTGCGCCAGGGTTACATTTGCAAATCGGCCAAGAAGTAAAATTGGCGAAGACAATAATTCACTTTCGTAAATATTATTAGCGTCATATCTCTTTTTGACCAAATAAGATTCTGCGAGGAAAATAACTAAACGAAAATGTAACCAGTGAGCCTTTTTTTTTAAACGGAATTGCTATTGTCATGTTTTCGTTTGACATTTTTATCAAACAACGGAAAACACGGGGATTTATTCAATTTTCTTTTGAATTATCATCTATTCAAAGGCTTTTAGGTGTAGTCTCTGAGTGTTAACCTTAAAAACCTTCCTTGTTTTGATGTTTCAGGAGGACATCTCAAATGTTTCAGTCGAAAATACGAATTTTTCCAAATGCTAAGAAACTTTACTGTCTGCTTGCTTGCTTAAAAACAATTTCGTATTTATCGTTGTTTTGAGGAAGTGAACAAGAAAACTGATAAACAACAAAGAATACTGCCTTCAAAACCTATAAACTTGAAGGGCTCGTCAGGGGCCTTTTCAGAATCTTATGCTAATGAGGACTTGGCAAGCATTTTGCGCATGACCGTTGGCTGGAGCGGTGTTCGGGAAAATTATTTCAATTGAAATGACTTGATTTGCATACTTCCCATTCCGAAAAGGCCCCTGACCCTTTAAAGGAAGCATCAGTTAGGTTTTCCATCCTAACGTAAATCATATGCTGCGGCGCATTTCCAATTCTACGGCATATTTTCAATTCGAAAAGACCCCTGATGGTTCCTTTAAGAACATTGAGACTTTGAGTTGTTTATGTGAAGTGAAAAAGAAAAAAACCACGAACACCTTTTCATAATTGTTTGCTAATGAAGACTGAGCAAGTATTTTTCGTAAAAACCGTTGGCTGGAGCATTGTTCGAAAAAATTATTTCAAAAGTTAATTTTGCTGTTTTGTTTCTAGTTACATCATAATAGGGAGATTGTGTGTGTGTGTGTGTGTGTGTGTGTGTGTGTGTGTGTGTGTGTGTGTGTGTGTGTGTGTGTGTGTGTGTGAGTGTGTGCGTGTGTGTGTGTGAGTGTGAGTGTGTGTGTGTGGTACCAAAATTATCTCAGAAATAATAAAAATCCGGGTTTAAATGGCCGTTTTCGAAAAGTCTGTGGATACGGTATTTGGCAATAGAGCGCGGATAGTCGCCAATTTTGTATAAACTGGTATATTTAAAATTAATTTGCGGGCGACGGCAAAAAAAAATTTTCTATATTTTGTATTAACCGCCGCGGCCACCTTTGCGGTATACAACCTTAAGCACACATTTGCACATACAATTAGAGAAAAACATTTATTTACAAAATCTTCATGCCCATGCTTGGCTCCTCTCCAAAGGATTTGAACGTGACTTTGTCTCTGCCAACATCGCAGTCGATGGGCAGTACTTCTGCCGAAGAATGAAAGATAGCAAAGCTCTTCGATAGTCTTTTATAAAATAAAACATCAAAAGAGGATCCAGCACCTAAAAATCAGTTAATTTGGGCTGAAATTTCATCGCACCTGGGCAAATGTCATGATATCTCCCAAAATGCCAATAGTGTCCCCTATTGACACTTGGAACAATGCCAAAAGCCAGGCAGCAAGAGGAGGAGTGAAAGTGAAGGCAAAGGGTAGTAAGGTCTAAAAAAAACCTATTAGCTTTTATGGTTTTCTGATTACCTGAGACAAAAGTAACCAGAAGAGGCGTTTGTTGTATGATCTGGCTCTGTCAGCCATTCCTAGAGAACTTTTCAGTTTTTTCACAATTCCGAAGATGCAGAGACTAATGATAGCTGTGCACGTGACAACCATGGCCGCGAAGGAACACATGCACAGCACCATTTTGGGATTGGTCTGACCATTGATCTAAATGTAAAATCTACGTATTTGAAACAAAGTTTTAGGAGTTAAAGGCTTCGTTTTTGTGGTATTTTGGCTTTTCGCCAAATTGCCCCCGTTAAAAATGACTTTTTCCAATCAAAAATTCAGATTTTTTGCCACGTTTCCACCAAGAATGTGCTTAAAGGAGCCGTCTGGGACCTTTTCATTTTCCATTTTCATCGGGTACGGTCAAAAACTATACTAATTATCTATGCTAAAATATCTGGAACAAATTTCCGAGTAATCTCGTTAGAAAGTAAAAAAAAAAACATTTTTGCTGAGCTAGCTTTAACACTTAAAATTAAATTAAAAATCTAGGTACTTATAGTCTCCGCCAATTTTATTTCTTGGCTATTTCGCAAATGTAACCCTGACGCAGTATTGCGTACGTATCCCAAAACACAGGATCTTCGTGCGCAAATTCGCGTCTGGTGTACTTTGCCCATAGCTAAGATCGAAATTGGGCGAATTAGCATTGTCGACGACTATATATGGTTCGTTGGAGTAAATTCTAAGCATACAATTTACGTACTTAAAATACGCTAAACTTTCTTTAGTGTATTTTATGAAACGGATTTTTTGCTTGCTTTTTTCCCCTTTTCTGCAACGAACGAGCCATATAAACCTATGAAACGCGTTCTACTTCAGATCGAATTTAAAATAAAATATGTTTGTCATTACCTCTATATTTTTCTTATTATTAGCTCATTTCCCCACCCCTCCTTTTATTTCAATATTGGCATCTCCCTAAGTAAACTCACAATGACTGGAGCTCCAATATAAGCCATGTCTTCAATATTTCTTCCAGTATGAATCAAAGCCGCTTCTCTGAAGATTTCATCCGTCTCTGCAGTTGGCCATAGAGCAATGACCGCCGTAGAAACCAAATACCCAGCTGTGGAAAAAGTAGCTCCATAAACCAAAAGAGCCTTGACTGGATGTTCGAACCAAGACATCGCTTGGGGCCTAAATCCTTAGCAATTGATAAATTAGGGCCTAATTACCTAGCCATTACAAGAACTCTATAGATGAAACAAGCAGTTAATACTAAAACTACCATGGCGTGAGTGAAAACGAAACAGAAAATAACCACAGTTCCAACATTTCTTGAAAGGAAATTGAGTTGTTGGTAGAATTGGAGGCCTTTCTCGGAGACGTAGAATGTCTAGAAATGTTGTTTGAGAAATTCTAAAGAAAAACTCACGGGAAGGGTTAAAACCTGGGTGAGGGAATAGAAAGCAGCATCTGAAGTGTAGAGGAGGAGGAGGTATTTGTAGGAACCGATTTGTTTCGAAGAGCGCCAGATGATAATTGGAATGAGGATGAGGTTGAAGGCTACGCCAAGTAGACCCGAAATCATTGCGACAATTGAGGTCCATGTCCACATCATTTTTTTTTCTTAAAAGAAAGGTTCTGCTAGAAGGCTCGGGTATAGAGAGAAATAGAAAGAGAGAGAGAGAGACTTTCGCATTGCGTATATAACGACAGAAAAATGGTTTCTGATTGTTTTGAGGGTAAAATCGGAAATTCCAAAAATATCTCCTTCGTTCAAGTGTACTGGGAATTATTTGCTCTTTTATTTTTATCTAGTTCAATAAATGACATATCTTTAAAAATATGTACAATTTTAAAGTTTTCAAAAGTGGCAAAAACACTGCGGTTTACACTTATTTTAAAGGAAATTTAACTGCAAAGAAATGGTTTGTTGAATCGTATTTTTCAAAGATCTCCTTAATATAAAAAAATATATATAAAACGGATATTAAATCGGATGGCGGGTAATATAGTTTTGTCTGGATTAACTTTTCTTCCTTCAATTATCGTCCATTATTCATTGACATATTTGAGTTATCAGAGAGCAGGTTTAAAGAAACAAAAAAATGTGGAATCTTGTTGCATATTACTATAGTCGACGCCAATGCTACCTCGCCTAAATTCGCTCTTAACTCTGGGCAAATGACACCAGACGCTAATTTGCGTACGAAAATCCTATGTTTTAGGATACGTACGCAATACTGCGCCAGGGTTACATTTGCAAATCGGCCAAGAAGTAAAATTGGCGAAGACAATAATTCACTTTCGTAAATATTATTAGCGTCATATCTCTTTTTGACCAAATAAGATTCTGCGAGGAAAATAACTAAACGAAAATGTAACCAGTGAGCCTTTTTTTTTAAACGGAATTGCTATTGTCATGTTTTCGTTTGACATTTTTATCAAACAACGGAAAACACGGGGATTTATTCAATTTTCTTTTGAATTATCATCTATTCAAAGGCTTTTAGGTGTAGTCTCTGAGTGTTAACCTTAAAAACCTTCCTTGTTTTGATGTTTCAGGAGGACATCTCAAATGTTTCAGTCGAAAATACGAATTTTTCCAAATGCTAAGAAACTTTACTGTCTGCTTGCTTGCTTAAAAACAATTTCGTATTTATCGTTGTTTTGAGGAAGTGAACAAGAAAACTGATAAACAACAAAGAATACTGCCTTCAAAACCTATAAACTTGAAGGGCTCGTCAGGGGCCTTTTCAGAATCTTATGCTAATGAGGACTTGGCAAGCATTTTGCGCATGACCGTTGGCTGGAGCGGTGTTCGGGAAAATTATTTCAATTGAAATGACTTGATTTGCATACTTCCCATTCCGAAAAGGCCCCTGACCCTTTAAAGGAAGCATCAGTTAGGTTTTCCATCCTAACGTAAATCATATGCTGCGGCGCATTTCCAATTCTACGGCATATTTTCAATTCGAAAAGACCCCTGATGGTTCCTTTAAGAACATTGAGACTTTGAGTTGTTTATGTGAAGTGAAAAAGAAAAAAACCACGAACACCTTTTCATAATTGTTTGCTAATGAAGACTGAGCAAGTATTTTTCGTAAAAACCGTTGGCTGGAGCATTGTTCGAAAAAATTATTTCAAAAGTTAATTTTGCTGTTTTGTTTCTAGTTACATCATAATAGGGAGATTGTGTGTGTGTGTGTGTGTGTGTGTGTGTGTGTGTGTGTGTGTGTGTGTGAGTGTGTGCGTGTGTGTGTGTGAGTGTGAGTGTGTGTGTGTGTGTGTGTTCACATCTTGCTAAACAAAACTATTCAAATATAATTGAAATTCCGAAAATGATGATTTTTTGTCTTTTTTATCACTGACATAAAGAAAATTTACTTCCGAAAGCTATAAATGTCCGTCAGGTTTCGTAAAGCGAGTCATGTCAATACGCAATCAAGGGTTAATCACCTTTGACTCTCTCGGAACTGATGGGATAAAAACTGCATTCTATCTTGATTCCCACATTTTTCGCGGTCCCACGTTCAGTATCAAAACATTTCCCGCGTGGTTAATAAGTCATTTTTTGAACTACCATGCAGGAGAAATAAAAATAAAAGATTGTAACGTAGGCTTTGAATACAAAACAACGTTAATCACTTATACTATACTTATAAATGTATGTACTTCACTTTAAAATTTATGCATAAACATGTTTCAATTGCTTTTGACAGATGCTTTCATTTTGAGACAAAACATCGGGATTGAAAGATACGGTACTAGCACAAATTTAAGGATCCTAAAGAGAGAGAGAGATGGAGAGAGAGACAGACAGAAAGACAGACAGACAGACAGAGCAGGATGCAGAGAGGGATAGAAATACAGATAGAGTGAGAGAGAGAGAGAGAGAAACAGACATACAGAGAGGGTGAGAGACAGAGAGAGAGTGAGAGACAGACAGAGAGAGTGAAAGAGAGAGAAAGAATAAAGAGGGAGAGAGAAAGAGAGAGGGAGAGAGAGATAGAGAGAGAGAGACATAGAAGGAGACAAAAAACAGAGAGAAAGAAATAGAGGGATAGACATCTCTTTGATCCAGACAATCCTCTAACATCGTTTGTATTTCTCATCTAATTGCAACGTTTTTCGTCGCCGTACGTGTTTGATTAAAAAGTACAATTATCCCCCTAAACCGTGAGCATGATATAAAAATGATCTACCATGTAAAACAAACTTGCCCTTTATTAATATTGTAGTCCAATTGTAGTATTCTTTTTAAAAGAGAAGTGAGCAACATTCTGTAACTATGAAAACTTCTGCCTATAGTGAATTTTGGGTTCAAGTAGACCACAAATGGCGTCGTAACCTTTAAAACTGCATAAAATTAAAATAGAATTATTTCTAAGCAAAACATGAAATAAAAAGACATCAAACTATTGTACCTAATATTAAACAAGTTTACATTTTTTCAAAAAAAAAAAAAACTTTTGACCTCAAGCATAAAACACAATTTAAAGCTCGAACATGCAATGCGAACGCCTCTAATTTGCATTTTAGCTATAAAAGATGTAATATGAAAAGTTCATTTTGACCGAAAGTAAATCGGGCATAAAAAATTGAGCGATATTTTGAACGAAGTCACAATGTCGAAAACTCATTTTATACTTCTTTATATAAGTATATCTTAATCTTAGATGAACATGAACTTCTTTAAGCTTCTTTTAGGTTCGCAGCAAAGTTCAAAACCTTCAAAAGTCTGTCTGAAACAAATCCATTGAAGCGAGGGGATTTCTTTGAAGAACGCCATGTATGTACGGTTTAGGTTGAAAGACATACTAGTTGATAAATGTCTCGGATGAGTGAAAGTTTATGGCGATTTTTAATTTTCAGGAATGAGAGTGGAGACAAATGAAACAATTATATCAGCCGGCAATTCACGAGAAAGGTGGAATATGAATGAGTTAAAATCTTATTTTAAATGAAATAATAGTGCATAAACTGAAACCACACAATATTCGTACACACACTCACACACACACTCACACACTCACACACTCACACACTCACACACACACACACTCACACACTCACACACTCACACACTCACACACACACACACTCACACACTCACACACTCACACACTCACACACACGCACACACACACATACACACACACACACACACACACACACACGTATTTTTCACAACATTCGCTAGTCTCTTCACAAAGCGACACAGTGAGAGAGAGAGAGATTAAACAGAGAAATTAGAGAGTTAGAGAAAGAGCGTGAAATTAGGGAGAGAAATTATGTGTAAAGAGAGTTTATGAACATAGATCAAATAATCTTCTCACGCGACAATCAGATGACGATCTTATTAACGTTAGTCACTTCTTTAATGTTTACAGAGATCAAAGAAACATAGAAAATGTACTGCAAAGCGTGTCGTTGATTAAATGTCAAATTATCAAATCAGGCAGATGTTTTGATACTTTGGACTGATACTTTGCGATTTCAGCTTTAAAGACGTGCAACCTATCAAAAATTCCCGCTGAATGATTAATTTTTCGGGAAAAAATGGGGAATGCATATCTCTCACACACACACACACTCTCTCACACACACACTCTCTCTCACTCTCTCTCTCTCTCTCTCTCTCTCTCAAAGTTGTCCATGTTTCTATTGTCACCAGTCATTTGCTCTTCTCCAGAAACATTTATGTACAGAAGCATCACTTCCATGCTTGACTTCTGCCTCCTTGATAGGACCGCGTTACTGTATCCCCCATTTTCGATGTTGATGTATTGTGCTTTTTACATAATACACAGCTCATTAAAGCCTTGCGGTAGTCCTTAATAAAGTAGAACATCAAAAGTGGATCTAAAACCTGAAATTATCCTTAATCTTTGTTTACAGTGTTTTTTTTTCAATTCTACCTGTGCAAAGGTCATAACATCTCCAAAAACTCCGATAGTGTCTCCAATCGTCATTTGGAAAAGGGCCAAAAGCCAAGCAGCCAATGGGGGAGTGAAAGTAAAAGCAAAGGGTAGTAAGGTCTTAATTAGAAAATAATGTCTTTGTTATGATTCAAGTATACCTGGGCTAGTAAAAGCCAAAAGAGTCGTTTATTATAAGAATTTGCTCTTCGGACCATTCCAATCGAACTTTTGAATTTTCTCACAATTCCGAAGATACAAAAACTAATGATTGTTGAACAAGTGACGACCATCGCCGCAAAGGAACACATGCAGAGCACCATCTTTGGATTTGTTTGGCCGTTGATCTGAATGTAAAATTAATGTATTCGGAACCATTTTTTAACTGTAATTGTGGGGAGGTTCCGAGAGAAATATAAGGTTGGCATACCAAAAGTCATATTTCTCATGGCTTATATGCTTAAAACTTCAGTTTTAAAGTCAATTTCAGTGGTGAACAGAAACAAATTAGGTGACCTATCTTTGACAAACACCATGTTTTTTTAAACATTTCCGTGGCCTTCTCCATTTTTTCGAGAATAAGCGTATGTTATTTGCCAATTATTACGAAGTTTCAGGTGGTATGAAATATCCATCGATTTCTTTGTTTAAAAAGTTGAAACATTTGAGTTTGAAGCGCTTATATGACTTTTAGGCCTGAACGCTTCCTAAAAGAGTTTAAGGATGTGACAGAAAAACGAGATGTGTTTTGATACTATTGCGGTCGTATGCAACAAATTTTCACATTTCCAACCTAATCTATGTTTTCCACAAGTAACCAATTTCGGCCCATTCAGATTTCGCGTCTTAAGAGTTACATGTCGAAAAATCAGTCCCGAAATAGTTAAAGGGATCGTCAGGGGCCTTTTTAGAATCGTTTGCTAAGGAAGACTTGGCAAGCATTTTGCGCAAACCGGTGGCTGGAGCGGGGGTCAGAAAAATGATTTTAATAGATATGAATGGATTTGTATACCGCTCCTTTCGAATCCGAAAAGGCCCTGACGGTCCCTTTAAGTTTTAAAAAAGAAGTTCATGTTTGCCAATACTATTCAATGTAAATCATACAGGCCATAAGCAAGCCATGGATCTACTGATGTCGAGTAATATTGTAAAACATGCGCGAGTTTTAAACAGATGATGTCTGAAACTCACAATAACTGGAGCTCCAATATAAGCCATGTCTTCAATTTTTCTTCCAGTATGAAGCAAAGCCGCTTCTCTGAAGATTTCATCTGTCTCTGCAGTTGGCCATAGAGCAATGACCGCAGTTGAAACCAAATACCCAGGAGTGGAAAAAGTAGCTCCATAAACCAAAAGAGCCTTTATTGGATGTTCGAACCAAGACATCGCTTGGGGCCTTAAATTTCTTAATAGTTCTAAATTAGGGCCTAATTACCTAGCCATCACAATAACTCTGTATATGAAACAAGCAGTTAGTACTAAAACTACCATGGCGTGGGTAAAAACGAAACAGAAAATGACCACAGTTCCAACTGTTCTTGAAAGGAAATTGAGTTGTTGGTAGAATTGGAGGCCTTTGTCAGAGACGTAGAATGTCTAGAAATGTAGTTTGAGAAATTCTAAAGAAAAACTCACGGGAAGGGTTAAAACCAGGGTGAGGGAGTATAAAGCAGCATCTGAAGTGTAGAGAAGGAGGAGGTATTTGTAGGAACCGATTTGTTTCGACGATCTCCACATAATTATTGGTACCAGGGTTAGATTCAAAGAAACTCCGAGAAGACCAGAAGTCATGGCAAAGATACAGGTCCATGTCCAGATCATTTTTCTAGAAAGTCTCTCTTTGTAACGCTATCTAGAGAGAGAGACAGAGACAGAGAGAGAAAGAGAGAGAGAGAGAGAGAGAGAGAGAGAGAGAGAGAGAGAGAGAGAGAGAGAGAGAGAGGGAGGGAGTGAGTCTCCCAACACATAAAATTTTCCAAATGAGCAAATCCAAATGGGCTAGGAAAATAAATTATTCCCACAATCTAATTTCCCAACCGATTTTCATGTTTCCACGCGCAAACTATATATTTTCAACATTAAATAGGCAACTGATCCGTAGAATGTATTTTGGGCTCGACTAAATTTTTTTTTGATTTTAAAGAAGTGACTAATGTATTCAGCTGACTGACTTTCAAAGGGTAAGCGGGTGATGTCTGAAAAAGAAAACAGAGCAAAGTTCAGTTGGTTTTTATTCTATGATTTCACTCTCACTAAAAACCTCTCTCTCTACATATTTATCTTCATCGCTCTCTTTTTCTCTTCTCTTAGATCAGCATTGCTTTCTTAATTATGCAATTTCTTATAATTACACAAGGCAAATCATAAAAAAAAGTCTAATTATCCACTTCATTCTTTTAATTTTTCAGTAATTAACACACCAAAAATTTTAATTTTCTTCAAGAAACCTCCCGACCAAACATGCTCGGGTATTTTTCTTGATGAAAATTAAAACGCGGGCACTAAAATGACGACGGAGACCACAATTTGACCACTGATTAAAACAGGTGGTTTATGGTATTTGATTTCATTTTTGAGACCAACGACGATTTGTATAGTTATCCGACTACTGGGGATACTGAGGAAAAACAACCTTAAAAAAGTATATTTATTAGTTGAATTTGGGGGTTCGCTTGTGTGAGTGTGAGTGTGAGTGTGAGGGTGAGTGTGTGTATGTGTGTGTGCGTGTGTGTGTATGTGTGAGTGAGTAAGTGTGTATGTTTGTGTGTGTGTGTGTGCGTGTGTGTGAGTGTGTGAGTGTGTGAGTGTGTGTGTATGTGTGTATGTGTGCGTGTGTATACCAGTAATCTAAGCATGTAAATTATGAATTTTTATTTCCTCTGAATAAGATAAATAACTTAAATAGTGTCCTCAGTTTGTACAGACATGTCGCACTCTTCTCGAGAGCGAGATCAGTTCTTGATGCTCTCCTCCTTGGCGAGCTTCTTCATCTTCTTGATGGATCGCTTGCCGAAGAGACGACCACAGCAAGAGAAGTCTAAATAATTGTAGAATACTCAGTTGATAGGGAATCTCACCAGTGATAGAGCAGCACTGAACCTGTCCGAAGGCGATGGGCATCATGGGAGGAGGAGCGAAGACCGGAGGAGGAGGGGGAGCGAAGACCATCTATAACATAGCATATTTGGAGGAAGGAAGTAGAAAAGGAGAGAGAGAGAGAGAGAGAGAGAGAGAGAGAGTGAGAGAGAGAGAGACGAACCGGGGGAGGAGGGGGAGGGCAGGCGATTCCAACGCAGGGAGGAGGAGGGGGAGCCTGGATGAAGACCGGGGGAGGAGGAGGAGCGAAGACCTGAAACAACCCAATGGGTAAGAAATGGGTAAAATGGGTACCGGGGGAGGGGGGCAGGCGATTCCGACGCATGGGGGAGGAGGAGCGAAGACCTGAAAAAAGAAGGAGTGAGGGTTTTTGGGTTTGGTGAGATACCGGAGGAGGGCAGGCGACTCCGACGCACGGGGGAGGAGGGGGAGCCTGGATGAAGACCGGGGGAGGAGGAGGGGCCTGGAAGATGACCTGAAAAGCCTCTGTTTATAAAAGAGGAGAAAATAGAGACCTGAGGAGGTGGGGGAGGAGGGCAAGCGATTCCGACGCAGGGAGGAGGAGCGAAGACCTAATTCTCATATGTGTGCCTCTTTGAGCCATTGACCTACCGGAGGAGGAGGGCAAGCCATGCCGACGCAGGGAGGAGGAGGAGGAGCGAAGACCTTGAAACAAACCTCATGTCTCTTCAACCCTGTGACCTACCGGAGGAGGAGGGCAGGCGATTCCGACGCATGGGGGAGGAGGAGGAGGCTGGATGAAGACCTGAGGCGGGGGAGGGGGTTGGATGAAGACCTGGGGAGGAGGAGGGGGAGGGGCCTGCACGATCACCTGGAATGGGTTAGGGTGGAAGATTGGATGAGGGGGACGGAGAACCTGGGGAGGCGGAGGGCATGCGATTCCGACGCAGGGAGGAGGAGGGGGAGGGGCTTGGAAGATGACCTGAAAGAAGAGGACTCAAAATCAGTGTAAAAGGATAGGTAAACCGTTTTCAAACTTAAAACTAACCTGGGGAGGAGGAGGAGGCGGGCAGGCGAGGCCAACGCAAGGAGGTGGAGGAGGCGGCGGGAAGAAGACCTGAGGACACGGCGGGTTCAGGCACGGCGGAGGGAAAAGCTGAAAAAATAGAGAATTATAGCTTGAAATGCAATAGCGGCCGAATGACTCCTATAAGAGCGGCCGAATAACACCTGTATAAGCGGCCGAAGGACGCCTATATGAGCGGCCGAATATCGCTAATACGAGCGGCCGAAAAACGCTTACATGAGCGGCCTAAGGTCGTCAACAAGAGCGGCCCAAGGAAGCCTATAAAAGCGGTATAAGAGCTCCTACAAGAGCGGCCGAAGGATGTCTATAAGAGCGGTCGAAGAACGCCACATGAGCGGCCGAATGTCGCAAACAAGAGCGGCCGAAGGATGTCTATAAGAGCGGCTAAAGGACGCCTACAAGAGTGACCGAAGGATTCCCATAAGTGCGGCCGAATGACGCCTACAAATGCGGCCGAAGGTTGCCTACTGCCTAAATTAGCGACCGCCTACATGTGTTGTGCGTAAGATATTCAGACAATAAGTAGCCAAATTGGACTTAGTTGATTTGATGTGGAGGAAAAGTCTCATTTGAGGCGATGTCATAAACCTACCCCCGGAAAGATGGAGGGGCCACATCCTGGGCACTGAGCAGCCGCTGAGACGACGAAAGAAGCTAGGAGAAGTCCCAACATCCTCCTGAAGGCAAAGAAATGAAAAGAGTAGTTGAAAGGGAAGACTGAAGCCGCCTGAGCAGCAGCGCTAAGTGACTGTAAGCAGGAGTAAACAGAGGGATTGTGAGTAGTGGGCAGAGGAGAGGACAACGGCCGGAGGATGTTTTCCAGGACGCTCCGGTCTTCTTAAATACATGAAGTGAGAAGAGGAGCAAACAGATGTCGAGTGATTGTCCGACTAGAAACTGACCACTTACGCGCCGAGAAGCGTTGTGATACGCCCTGCCACTTGGCGCCGGCGCCGAAAAAATGCCCCCGGCGACGGAAGCGAGGACACTTCAGCCAGACGTCTGTGCCGACGGTGCAGGGTCCAGTTTCTACTGAAAAATGAGTATGTTCTCTTTTCGCAATGAATATAGTAGGTTAACTTTTCGTATTAAAAGAAAAATTTTCAGCTACACGCAAGAGCATGGCAAAATTTCCCGTACTCGGCATGATACCTTTTCTGCCTTTACTCAATTTCATTTTCGTGTCTCTTTTGGCCATAGTTCTCTTTTCCTGAACTGTAATAAGGTTAATTCGTTAAACGTCCTACGTTTTCCGCTTTTGAAATGCAGATAAATTAAAACTTTTGATTCGAATCGGAAAATGTTGAAAATTCGCCATGAGCTGAACGATGTATCTTACAAACTTGCAACCGTTTACCGTAGAAAACGAACCGGAAAGGCCCCTGACTACCCCTATTAAGGGCCGCCAGGGGCCTTTTCTGATTGGTAATGAACAGTATGCAAATTTCGCCATTCCAATTCAAATATTTTTTCGAACACCGCTCCAACCAACGGTTGTTCGCAAAATGCTTGCCAAGTCTTCATTAGCATACGATTCTGAAAAGACCGCTGACGAGCCCTTTTAATTATTCTTTGGCAGAAAGATGTGTGACAGGAATAATTGTAAATTGTTGGTTTACGCAAGCGCGTTTCTACCTCGACCCCCTTTTTGGCCTCGCCCTTTTTGTAGCCGAATATTATGATGTATTAATGGGAAATTTGAATATCAAGATCAGAATAATGTCACTTATAGCTGTCGCCAAAATGAAATCATATGCTTATTGCGGAAATGTGCAAAGCATGCTTTGTCGTCTTCTGATTAGCCTACGAACTTCAATGTCAACAGAGGATCACTAGAACATTCTAATTTTATTGGCATGATTCCAATTTGGCGACAGCTATATTTCCAAGAGTAGCCGAAGTAGGATTGGCGGGCACAATAGAAATGGGTGAGAGTAGAAACGGATTAACAGATCTAAACCCGTTTATTCTCATAATTTAATTTTTTGTATCATTTATAATTTAACCGTCAGTTTGCAACACGAACGCAGCCTACCAAGCTTAAACTATTTTTTTTTTTAGAAAAGTGCAATGCTTGCTTGGCGTGCACCTCTAACTTTAAGGAGAATCATCGGACTCTGGTTTTATTAGATTTTCGAAAACTTTTGTCTGTCTATGTTTCTCTCTCTCTCTCTCTCTCTCTCTCTCTCTCTCTCTCTTTCTCTTTCTCTCTTTCTCTCTCTTTCTCTCTCTTTCTCTCTCTCTCTCTCTCTCTCTCTCTCTTTCTCTCTCTCTCTGCCTCTCTCTCTCTCTCTCTTTCTTTCTTTCTTTCTTTCTTTCTTTCTTTCTTTCTTTCTTTCTTTCTTTCTTTCTTTCTCTCTCTCTCTCTCTCTCTCTCTCTCTCTCTCTCTCTCTCTTTCTTTCTTTCTTTCTTTCTCTCTCTCTCTCTCTCTCTCTCTTTTTTTTTTCTTTCTTTCTCTCTCTTTCTCTCATTCTCTCTATTTTTCTTTCTCTCTCTCTCTTTCTCTCTTTCTCTCTCTATCACTCTCTCTCTCTCTGTTCCTGTCTCTATGTCTCTCACTTCATCTCCTTTACCTTCCGCTACCGGTTCAGTGTTTGAAAAGGTCTGTAATCAACACCTGCTCACCTTCACACAATGAATCGGTGCGGACAACAGTCTCACTTACGTCTAGTCTCTCGCTTGCAAATCTGGTGTCCCGTACACGAGGTCAACTTTTTCAAAGGCCACAATAAACTTTTGTTACCTTCTGAATCATCCAGATGGAAACTCCGAAAAAACGGCGTCCTTGTAAAAAAAAAATCTGCCCACTAATTTTTCTCAAAGATATTTCGGTGTTCGACGCCAAATCTACTTTTTCCGATTTGGCTGCGTACATGGCCTGAGTATCCTATAGTACTGCCCGTCTACAAATCTGTAGACGGAGTCCCGTTTTTGACGACTGAAGCGTATTTTCTCGAAAACGATAAATTTTCGACCCAAAGTCATATATATATTTTCATGATCAGCGAATTTTACTCTCTTAATTCGGCTAATGTTGTAAAAACCCTCTGATTGTCCCTTTAACTTCACATTAGCGCCAGAACAGAATTACAGGTTTTCAGCAATTCGATCTTTTGTACCTTTTGTAATGGAAAACTGCGAAGGATTTGCCCCAAATGAAAAGATCTCAGAAGAATCTTCCGTATGTTCCATTTTCTATATTTAGTCGCGTCTCCTGCCTCCGTGGATTTTCGAAATCGCATTTAGCACTCGTCGGCGGTGGCACGGCGTTTTCGTTCTTCAAGTGACTGTTGGTCAATTAGCGCAAACAACTGGCGAGAGCACTGTCCGCAAACAGTGTTTGACCAATGTGCTCTCCAACAACAAACTCCCAAATCTTCCAGTTCCAGGGCGGGGATCAGCCGGGAGGATTTATTCACGAGAAACAACAACAACAACGGTTGCAGTAGGACAACAATGGGGACGCGAAGGGCACAGAGACGGGAGGAATTGCGGGGAACTAGGGGAGCAGATGGGGGTTAGAAGCCGACGGCGCTCCACAACTTGTTCATGAAGGTGTCCTGCTTGGAGGGGTCCTCGGCCTGGAAATGAGGGGTTAGAGAGAGAGAGAGAGAGAGAGAGAGAGAGAGAGAGAGAGAGAGAGAGAGAGAGAGAGAGAGAGAGAGAGAGAGAACCTTACCTTAGTATCTGGCCTAGGGCGATATGAAGTGGAGAGAGAGCGCATTCCAGCACGGGAAGACATCGACATCCTAGAGGAACTGAAAAGAGATTTTTTATTAGGGGGCATGGCTGAACAGGGAGTTTGGGGGGAGGGGGTCCGGGATAAGGTGAGCCCCCCTTCATTTTTTATTACCATTTTCAACCAAACGGCAAATTACGAAAGTCATGTCGTAAGGAGACTTTTTTGGGGTGACTGAAATAAAAAATGGCCCCAAGTGTTAACTGTATGGCCCGTTCGACACAAGCTGAGCAGAACAAATTAAAAAAAGAATTGAAAGAAACATTCTTTTTTTTAATAACCATTCTGGTACTAGTTTTCTGAAATTGAGTCATAAAATTCCATCACTTGAGACAATGCGGGGTTCTCGCGGGCTGGGCCGGGCCAGGGTTGGATCACACGACCAGGGTTGGATCTCGGTCGGTGTTTGACATTCTTTTTCGACTGACTGACATTCTTTTTCGACTAATATTGACTTATATGTTAGAAATAAACATTATTAAGTAATAAAAACAGTTTAAAGAATTATTGTACCGATTTATACAAAATTTAAAATTTATATTTTTATACCGGGGCCGTCCAAAAAAAAAATCTCTCGGCCCGGCCCGTCATTTGAGAACCCCGAGACAATGCAATATTCCCTCCTTCGAAACTTGTGATGAGGAACCAAACGACGCAAAACGACGGATTCCCTCTCACAACCATACCTGAACATGGTTCAGAGGGGGCTCAAAAAGTAAAGTCCCCCAAAAGGAGGGGAACCTCAAAAAATAAGTATGCTCATTTTTACAAGGTCCCCATCAAAGTAACCCTCCAAAACAAAGGACTCGCAGGCACTTCATGTCCAGATGTGCTCACAACGCGCCAGAAGTGAACAGTTCGGCCAATTTTTTTCAGCTAATTGAGCATTTTAAATAAAGCAGCAATTTCCCGATTCCATATTTCAATCTGTTGGCATACATGTTAAGAAAATCGTAAACGAAGCCCCGCTGCAGTCGCACGGCTGAACAGGGAAGCTCTATGATGTCTCAGAGGCAACATGCCTCCACTCTTAATTTGTTGTTACCATTTTCAACCAAACGCAGAATTACGTAAGTACTTATAAGGCTTACGAACCGACTACTTACTTCAAAGAATTGTCGAGGGCGCTCTGGTTCTGGTCGACTACGGTAATGGCGGGAGTGGTCTCCTCGAGGTCCGGTTCTTCGCGAATCGACTGCTCCATCACCGTCGATCGGTTCATAGTGGAAATGGGGAGTTCGGCTCCCGTCAGCTCCTGAAATAAATATCCCTCTAGAAGGTCAGGAGGCCAGAAACGGGTCAGACACGCAAATAATATCAAATTCTAGGCAATTAGAGTACATTACGAACCTTCTCATTGCAGGGAACGACTCCAATGCGGGTGCAGCCGTCGAGAATGACTCCGTTGCGAGCGATGGCCTGTCTGGCGTGAATACTGCACGAGTAGGCAACGTGCATCCAATTTCCCTTTGTCGGGATCTGAAATTACGGGTGAATAGGGGGTTAATAAATGATAATAACCTGGTGCTGAACGACCTCTCCATGGCGGGAGAAGAACTGCAACACGTTGTAGACCTGATCGGGAGTGAAGCCAAACACAGTGACCCAGTTCTCAGAGCAAGGCGACTGGGGACTCGTGACGGTGGTATCCTGGTGCTGACTGGCGATCGCGTTGTGGGAACTGAAAAAGAACCAGTTATAGTTTATGCAAAAACTCTATATACTTTACAAAGTGGTCATCCCAAAAGTTAATTAGTCCTTCTTTTCTAATCACAACAAAAAATTTCAAATGTTAATTTTGCGATTGCCCCAAATCTAACAAATGGCAGCGGATCACCTAAAAAAACTGGCAAGGTCCAAAACATGGCTGGACAAGGAGCGTTTGGGGGCTTGATACGTAAGCCCCCCAAATGGTGGCTAGGACTCAATATAAGCCCCCCCCCCCTTTGTAGAACAGATAATAGTTTTATTTCGTGTTTACCCTTTTCACTGACTGACCAAGGTTCAGTAGCTCGCTACATTTCCTCATATAGACGAGGCCTTTGGCTGCCACTTCCACAGGCAAATTTACGCACCACCACTATGACATCGATGTTCTTCTGTATAATAAAATGGGGTTTCTAAAGTCATTTTGCACGTCCCCTGCGTCTTATTTCCATACACACAAAGACTTAATAACTAAAAAAACTACAATTGACAAGTAACGTAAAATGCAACTGTATGGCATGCATTTTTTTTTTGATTTTGAGTTACGCGTTCGTATGAGACTAGTATTTTCTTAAGAATCTGGATATAAAAGTGGTATCAGCTATCTGGCACGAAAAAAATCTCTCACTACCTCTGGTTCAGCGAGTGATTAACCGTGGTGCTGAGAGAACGGCGCGCAGACTTCTTCGTGGGTTCCGCCTCATCTCTCAGGGAGCGCAAAGGAGGGGCTAAAACATGATAATTCAAAAACAAGAGACTACACACCATTGGTAGTGTTAGAGATGGTCTGGGGCTTGACTAGTGGAGAGGAGAGGTTCTTGTCAGAAACGAGAGCTGGCGACCAGTGCACGGACTTTCCACTGCCCTGTGTGGCTTCTGAAGGCTTTTTAATTGCTTTAATCATAATTAACGCAGAGAAATGGGACAAACGAAGCAAAATGCGAAAAATACCTTTCATGTGAGCGGGGAGGGCGGCTGCCGGCGACGAAAAAATGTCAGTGGAGGGGCTGGCCAGACCGGTGACGGGATTTGCAGAGTTCATGACTAAAACAAAAGATCTGCTAGTTGCCAGAATATTTAAAATACTATTAAACCAAAAACCTACAGGAAGGGGTTCGAGAGACGGCCATCGAGCGGCGCTTGTTGCCGCCAAAGAGGATGGGTCCGCGCTGGGTGTCCGCCTCCTCCGTGTTCGTCAGATTATTGCCGAAACTGAAGTTGACAATCACAGAAAGAATATAAAAGTATAAATATATGTATGCGAAAGATAAATATACAAAATCTTACACGGAGTTATTGTGAAGGCTGCTGAAGGAGGCGTCCATCTGGGGAGAAGAGAACATGGTGGGGCAACGACCCTGTAATGCAAGTAAATATAGTTACAAAGCAAGAACAAAACGCAAAAAAAAAACAGTAAATCACATTTTGATGATGGAATACATAAATAACTGAAACCGGAGAAAAATAACCAAAATCGAAGAAATATCCTATTCACTTGAAAATTCTCGAAGGGCCTATCTAAACTGTTACTAATAAAAGTTCGAACACTATAAAAACCCAAAAAGGATGTTTTACGCCTTTCGAAACCTTTGGCGCCCAATTTCCGAAATTACGATGAAAACGGGTGTGGGGTCCACTTTATATAACCGACATCAATATTACAGTAGCCATGAACCTGAATTTCTTCATATTTATGCGAAATTCGTATATGAAAACCAAAAAAGACATGAAAAACTGAAAAAAGGCAGCCCAAAATTTTTAAAACGAGAGCTTTTGAATTTTTCGCGTGGAGTTAAAAATAATACGTAACTACGTAGCATATTTTAGATTTCACGTGGCTACCGTACTTTGCGCGTGTATAATATTTTTGCGCGTGTATTTCGAGTACTACGCAACGCGTACAAAATTTCTAAGCCCACGACAGATACCGTATTTGCCAGGTTTTCTTATAGTCGCTTGTTGTTTTCAGCGTTGCGCCCCTGTTTTACTCGCTTTTTTAAGGGTTCAATAACGTCCATTCGCTTTTTTCAGTTTGTTTTAATTTGGTCACGTTTATGCCGCTATTTCGCTGTGTTAATTTTGATTTATCGATTCCACGTCACGTTCCCACGTTTCAGAGATGATCGCCGTTCAAACACATCCACCGAACGGTTTCCGGCGACACGATGCGAACAATGTTATACACCCCATAGTCACTATGGAAGACGCCATAGCCGGGGTGGAATCGCCGATGACGGATCTGGAGGAATCCCTCTACTATCAGTTCGGAATGAAGGAGGTTGGTTCTGAGTTTTTTTTGTTTTACAATAGAATAATTGTTTAAAATTTGAAATTAACCTGCAAATTAACTGCTTAAATAACGGAACAGTTTTCTTTTAATTATATCAATTGCAGGCTCCCTTCGCCGGGATGGACAAAAGTGGCCGAGGGGTGTGCGTGAAGCACCACCAGGGAATCTGCCATTTCGGCCAGGTCTGCCCCTTGCGGCACCTCGTCGGAGAGAAGATGGTCGTTTGTAAGCATTGGCTCAGAGGACTCTGCAAAAAGGTTCGATTCAAATACTTTTTCTGGCCAATAACGCCGTGAAATAGCAAATTCTTATAATTAAGTGGTTTATAGGGTGATCAATGCGAATTTCTGCACGAGTACGACTTGACAAAGATGCCCGAGTGCTTCTTCTTCTCCAAATACAGTATGTATTTTTAATATTTTTGTTTAAATGTTTATTTTAGTGGCCTGCAGTAATCGTGAATGCCCCTTCAGACACATTGATCCCGAGACGAAATTAAAGGACTGTCCATGGTACGAGCGAGGCTTCTGCAGACACGGTTGGTGTTTTACAGCTCTTTTTTCAATTATTGATACCAGCTGGCTGGCTGAAGAATAACAAAATCTGATGTTTCCCATTAAAGAGGCTAATTACTAATCAGCTGGTTTCAACTAATCACAAGATTGCACTTTTGGTGTTCTACCAATTCCTTTTTTTTCCAGGGCCATACTGCAAGCACCGCCACAGAAGGAGGGTGATGTGCCCAAACTACCTCGTCGGATTCTGTCCGGACGGTGTGTTTTTGCTTAGTTTTGTTTATTTTTTTGATTTTCCAGGGCCTGAATGCAAGTTCGCCCACCCGACGTTCGCCATTCCGGGGCCGGAGAACCCTCCGACGAACAACAAACGGGTGTTCGGACAGTCGATTGTGTGCCACAACTGCCACGAGAGGGGACACAAAGCCACCCACTGCCCGAATCTGCCGAACAACCGACAACACGACAACCCCGGCCACAACAGAGGACCCCTGGATCTGTCGATGATTCCCGACAAGAAGGTCCTCTCCGAAGTCACTTGCTACAAGGTACGTGGTTTGCGAAAGAGCGACATGTTCTTGGAGTGTTGATGGAATTCTTGGAGCCATGATACATTATCTTGCTTTAAAAAGGTTTTAAGCACGAACTTTTTGTAAAATTCCACCCTTTGCCGTGTTTAAAGCAACTAAGATTAATTCCCTTCTCTGTGGAAGCAGAGTAGCCACTTTTCTTTAATTGACCTAGAGTTAATGAAACTACGGCACAACGTGCCAATGTTTTGATGATGTTCATAGAGTGTTTTGATGATGTTCCGTTTTTGAAAATGTTTTGATGATGTTCCGTTTTTGAAAATCAAAATTTTAATTTTGTATAAATCAATACAATTATTTTTTTAAACTGTTTTAAATACCGTAATAGTGTTTGTTACTAACACAAAAGTCAATATTAGTTGAATGTCACCGACCGGGATCGAACCCTGGTCGTGTGGGTGGCAATCTGACTGGGTGGTCCTAGGAACGCGGGCCGAACGGGCGGGGCCGACCAAAATTTTGAAAATGGCCCGGCCCGTCCCGTGAGAGCCCCGGCCAAATACATATACGCGAAACTACGGTTCAATGAATGAAGGCGCGATTTTACGTCTTTACTCATAATACGTCACGTGAAGATTTACCTGATTAGCAATTTCCCTTTCATTTCCCTCTTTCAGTGCGGAGAGAAGGGTCACTACGCGAATCGCTGTCACAAGGGAGTGTTGGCCTTCCTCTCAAACACGGCTCATCTCGCACAGCAACAGAGGGAACAGGACGAGAGGGACGGACGGTTAGTTTAAGTTTTTCTTTTTTTTTATTGAACTCTTCTTTTCAGGAGGATGAATCTGTGAAGCGGGTCCGCCATTGTTTTTCGATCTCTCTTGTTGAATCTGATAAATCGTTTACTTTTCTTCTTTTTTTTTTTGTTGTACTTCATGTCGGTTTTCGCCGATTTATACTTTTTTATTTGCTCAGAATTGAGGATTTTTGCTAATTTTAGTTCAGAGATGGCGAAGGGTGCGACTAAGAAGAAGCGGCTGTCGAAGGCTGCGAAGGAGAGAGACGACTCGACTGACGGAGAGACGGAGAGCCCGCCTCCGAAGAGGGTGAAGAAAGAGGAGGGCAAGAGAGGGAAGAAGGGCAAACAGGCGAAGGAGGAGATGAAGCTGCCCGAGAGGAAACCCGTGAACATCGACCTGTCACAGCCACACTCTGTCACGCTCAAGTCGGTTGCGCCGATCATCGTCTGCGCCCTGTGCAAGGTGGGATATTCTAAATTATTGAAATTTAAAATCGCCGCTTGTCTTGTTAAATTTCCGCTTTAGTGACACGCTGTCAGACGGTCAGTTGGGCCTTCTCACGGAATACATGTGCTGAAATCACATGTAAACTGCACGTTTGCACGGTAAAATACAACAGGCGTGCGATTTACTGACAATTTTCGTTGAACTTACGTGGCATGACCATCTAAATCCGTGTCACGGCAGGATTCCACGGAAATCTCCTTGGAATAGACAGCGAGCCAATTTTGGTGGAAAAATAGCGTAATTAAGGTCGCAAAATTGGGAGACAATGATAAAAATGCAAAAAAAATGTTAACAAAATTTGTAAAAGGCCTGCTAGTCCCGCTGGGCTTGATTACGGTAGCTAAGATATTTTCCTCAAAAATTGGTTTGCAGTCCGTGGAAATTTCCGTTGAAACCTAATGCTAACGTGGTTGCACGGGGTTCTCAAATGACGGCCCGGCCGGGCACAGGGATTTTTTGGGACGGCCCGGGTATTAAATATAAAATTCTAAATTTTGCATAATTCGGTACAATAATTTTTAAACTGCATTGAATAACTTAATAATGTTTGTGACTAACATATAAGTCAATATTAGTTGTTCAAAAAAATTTCACCGACCGGGATCGAACCCTGGTTGTCTGGGTGGCAATCTGACTGGGTGGTCCAAGGTAAACGGGCCGATCGGGACCAAAATTTCACAAATGGCCGGCCCGGCCCCTGAGAACCCCGGGTGTCACTGCCTTTCACATTCTTGTCTATGGTGGAAAGCAATCGTTCGTTTTTAGAAAATTTACTGTTCTGAAAGTACAAATGTTCTTAGTTTTATGGGGTAATACAAGGTATGCACCCAAATCGGCTGAATTAGTTTTGCCAACAGATGTGAACTTAAAATGGAAATATTTTAGAACTGTTTAAAAATTGTTTATCGTGTTCTTTCCAGGGTTACCTGATTGACGCCACGACGGTTGTGGAATGTCTCCACACATTCTGCAAGAGTTGTCTTCTGAAGTACTTTGACGAGGAGGACAATTGCTGCCCCACCTGCAAACAGCTCATCCATCAGTCCCATCCCAGTCACTACATTGCCTACGACAGAACTCTCCAGGACATTATCTACAAATTGGTGCCTGGTATGTCTCTCTCTCTCTCTCTCTCTCTCTCTCTCTCTCTCTCTCTCTCTTAAAAAATATCTTCTAGGTCTCTACGACGACGAGTTGAAGCAGCGCCAGACCTTTGTCCGAAAGCAAAAGATCGAGGCTGGAGAGGACGTGGAGGCGGAGGACCGACGGCTCGAGGAGAAACGGAAGGAGCAGGAAGCGGACAGGACGAATCGTTGTTTCGAGGGAGCTGTGAAACATACACACCACAGAAATGAACCACAGGTAAATTCACAATTGGTGTTCTTTTTTAGAAAGAGATTTCAGATGGTAATTGAACTGTTCCGAGGCTCTGATGACCTACCGGTGCCGAAGAAGAGATTTATTAGAGCTGGAGAAATGTGCACTGTTACTACGCTCAAAAGGTAGGGGAAAGGGTTTTATTTTAAGGCTTACCCGGCTTAGCAATAGTATTTTTGGGCTTGGCGGGTATCTGTGTAAATTGCTTAATGCTGCATGTGAACGAAACGGCCCGTCCATCACGCATTGGCTGACTTCTGTCACAATGGTGCACAGTGAGTCGAGGAATTTCACGAATCTACTCAGTTTTGGGGCGCAGTTCTTCCAAAACCTATACATTTTGTACATAACATTAGAGGGTTGTCATTCTGTCCGTTAGCAGCGCAACGTTTTATGCGGAGAGGTACACCCCTTCATTTCCCCCCAACACGACCATGGGAAACATTTCATTGAAATGGGTAGAACAAAGCGGCCGCAGGCTGTATACAGGAGCGGCCGAAGGCCGCCTACATGAGCAACCGAAAACTGCGTGCCTAAGCGGCCGCAGGCGGCGATCACAGATTGAGGCGGCCGAAGGCCGCCGAAATCAGAAGGTGAAGACCCGCGCAGCGGGGCTTTGGCTTCTGGTTTTGTACATCCTGCGGGAACACGCAATAATGCAGTGTCCACTGTGTCAAAGATAGCGGCTTTGAAAAAAACTTTTAAAAAAAATTAATCAAATTATATTGTAAAGGGAGGACGCCCGCCGCATATTTGGAAAAGTGTTTCCATTAAAAGAGGCTGTCGCGAAATATACCCCCGCGATATGACGACCAGGCGTGCTGCCGTGTGTTTTGGGCGATACCCAACAATGGCATATGGCGAGTGATATCACTATTTTTATTTAAATTGCATTGGAAATACCAGAACACGTTTCTATGAAAATATTGGGCTGTCAAGCTCCGCTAAAATCGGCGGTAGGTCCGTCGTAATTTTAAGTTTTGGGCAAAATTTGTTAAAGAATGGGACCCGTCGTAAATTTGAGAACATTTTTGTAATAGAGGGGGCTGTCGCATAATTGTCCCCGCGGTGGGTTGCCCAGGCATGATTGGGCCTGAGAAAAATTTTTGGGTCTCCCCTCTCCCAACTCTTATAGCACCAAACCCTCCACGCTGTCATTACCTTTTTGTTACTTTTTTTTAGCGTGTATTCCCTAAAAATGGTTTCGTAAACGGATAGTGGACAATTGTTCCGAAGGGTTTTGCAGATCCTTCAAAGTTTTAGGGTTTTAGGAGTAGATAGATGCCGTGTACTAGTTTCACCAAATTCAACTTGGAAGGGGCTTCGTTTTGATCGAAGCTCATTTCCCTTTGGTTTTCTCTCTTTCTCTCCAAACCTCCCTCCTTTGCAGATACCTCTCGTTCGTCATGTACGGCACGAAGGCTCGCTACAACGAGATGGACCTCTACTTTAACAACGAACTGATGGGCCGCGACTTCTCAATGAAGTACATCTGCATGTCCCGCTGCAGAGACAAACACCCCGAACTGCCCCTCCGCCTCATGTACAGAAAACGCATCGAGTTCTAGCCCCTCGAATGTCGGCAGGATATCACTTATCGATCTCTATCATTATATATTCCCAGCGCTGTATATGCAGATTTATTAAACTTTTAAACTCTTTTTTTTCTCGCTTCCTTTGCCACTGGTTTTGTCCATTTACCTGTTCTTTTAATCGGGTCCCATCCGAGATTTCGGAGATAGGGCGGGCGATTTGCATCGCCACGAGGAGGATTCCATCGATTCGTTGATTTCAGAGATTTTTTTGTTTTGAAAATATTTTTAATGCACTTTCATCTGATTTTGCAACAAAATTGTGCATTATTTTATTTTAAAAAAAACTTTGTAGAGGTATATGAAGAACGTGCTGCGGTCCGAGGTGGAACGCGTGGTGGGGGATCTCCACATCGTTGTGGAGAATCACTCGGACGTCCTCAGGAACAACGCCCTCCCATTCAGGGTTCTCATCGCTTTGAGGACGATTGGTTAGTTTTTTAAAAACTTTAATTATATTTTTTTTTGTTTGATCGATTTTGCTTTCTTTTTACCAGAAAAAGGTTTGTCACGTGGGCTCGGCGATACCACCCGCGGATGTCAGAATGAACATGGCGTCAAAAAAAAATTGAAGAACCCGTCCTTATGTGCGGCAATCTTTTTAAAATTCAGAAATTGCCGCTTACGAGCACTCATGTTTATGACTGAGTAAAAAATTGTGACGCGGTTCATGTTAATCTTTTGTGTTTTTAAAAGGATTACCGTACCAAAGACGGGTACATTTCGTGTTTTCTTGCACAAGTTTCATGCCAATTCTGACTTCCGCGGCTAGGATCGCTGTCGGCAGTGCCCTGCGGAGTACTTTTGAAAATCGAATGACACTGCGAGGGGTAATACATCGCTATCGATCGGTAAAATTAGGCCATGCCCGCTGCTCGCGGTGGTGGGCAGTTTCAGTGTGTCCGCTGTTTACAAAATAATGTGAACAAGATTGTCTTCGCAGCCTAGACTGTGCGACAGATTGAAATATTTTAAAAATTCGAGGCTCCCGCCGATATTTTCTTCTTAAATCGTTGTGGGACCAATATTGTTCTATGAATTTCTAATTGAAAAATCTTTCCGACTCTAGTTCTCCGTTATTTCTGGTTTATTTAAAGTTCTGAAATGCTTAAAAAATAGCAAATAAATCAAAGTTTTGGAAGCAATTTTTTCAGATTCACCGAAAAAACACCGGCTGAGTTCTGAAGTTTATGCTTTATATCTTTTGTTCGGGCGAATTTCCAGCTCCACCAAAATTGCCTCCGAAACTTCGTTGCATTGTCTACTATTTAAGAAAATCAAAAAACCATCCAGAAAGTCCGAATTGCAAGACTCGGAAAGTTTCAATTCCTGCTCGACGTTTAACAGGAGGCAGTCCTTTAACATGCCCGGGGATTCAATTGGACGGCGAGCCTGTGAAAACTGAAAAAGTCTTATTGTTTAAAAGAAGGCTTGGCAAATTTGCAACTGATCACGGGAGAGTCACTCGAAAACGGTGGCCCTCCTACGCGACACGCACGCACTACGAAAGCCCTCACTGAAACCAGCAAATCACTGAAACCAGCAATAAGAGCGCTTTCCGATGCTGGAAAGAGACCCCATGTTTATAGCTGTTTTCATGGTTAATCAAGATTTTCGCTGCAACATCACCTAATTTCACGTATGTATTGTGTCCACAGTTCGCCCCTTCATGATTTTTGGCTTTATGTGTCGGGAGGAGTCATACATGGGCAACCTACCGCGATGGGTAATATTAAAAATATCAAAATTTTGCGACGGACCTCTTTATTTACCCGCCGATAAACAGCGGAGCTTGACAATGTATTGGAGGAATGCTCTCGTTTCTTTTGAAATATTACGGTGATGCCCTCCGGCATGTTGGCGAGATTGATAATCGGTTTTCCAGGTCTCTTGGTCTCGATCTTTCACGGTCCGTTCTCCTTCCTCTCCCTCTCGCCAATCCAGCTCTTCTCCATCGAGATCTGGCGCCTGGCCACGTGTGCTTTCGTCGGAAAGAACCTCGTCCTCTTCGCCTGGACCGTTTTCAGTCTGCACGTCGGCACGAACCTCGTCCGACAGGCCAGCTCCAATGAGGCTCTTCTTAAGACCTTCGCCATTACCCAGGTTCGTTTCTGTCTGTCTCTCTCTCTCTGTGCCTGTCTCTATCCTACTTTCTTTTCAGTATCTCTCTCTTTATTCACAGCAAATTTCCAGGTCGCCACCACTTGTCTCGTCGCCTTTTCGACCTTCTTCGTTTACTTCTACAATCGCAGTTCCACCATCGTCTACGACAACCACGTGGTTGACTTTGTCGCCATCAATGTCGCCGTGCTCGTTCTCATCAAACAGGTAGAATAATATTATCTGGTTGAAAATTTATTTAGTTGCGTAAAATTTATTTTGATAAGTTTACTGGGCTTAGGATGAATATGTCGCTTTTTGAGGCATGTCAAGACTGTTTTGAGGCATGTCAAGATCGCAGATGAGGGCATAACCCTCATCTGCGATACCCACTCTTAACGAGACAATTCCTTTTAACTTTGTGCCCTCCGGGCTGATTTAAGATCTGCATTTTCTCGCCATCTACCCCCTTTAATCTGATCGTGAGTTAAGCTAACTGTGCCTTTCTGAGGTATATTTTGAGGAGAAATCGAAAAGTAAAACGGCTTTCGATAAATAGCGCTTAAAATCGAGCCACCTGACTGTCACGGTATGTAAATCTCACATTTCCTTAACAAGTTGAATTCCGGTACCTCGCAATCAGCTTACTAGGCAGTTGGGTGGTTCTTTCAGAGTATGTGTGCAATTCAGTCATTGAGCTTTTATGATAGTTTAGTAAAAGTGGCAACATTTACGACGCACTCAATTCTTTTAAAACAAGATTTGTCAATAAAGGGACAAGGTGTGGCTATTGCATCATACCTCGGGAGGGAATAGTCAACTTTCTCCAGCTTAAGGGGGTTGAGGCCCAGAGAATGCAGAAGTTAACGGTTGTTAGGCAGTTATGTCTGTAAAATCAGCCCTGAGGATCATAGCTGAACAGGGCGGGCTCGATACGTAAGCCCCCCCCCCCCCCCCCCAAATGGTGCCTCGGAGGCAACGAAAGCCTCTTTTTATTTTTTTCCGAACAATTTGAACCAAACGCCGAAGGTGCCACAAACACTATGTCTCCATCTATTCTGAGGGCAGAAAGTTAGGTGGCTATCTTATTTTTTGGCCCCGAAAGTTATGGTTGGGTACGCCAAATGACGGACTCTCCTGATGTATGAATTGCATACCCAAGACCGTGACATCAATTTGGTTTATATTTCTTCCTTCTTGTCAAGGAAACATCGCATTTTCCAGTTCCTGCCCGATTCGATCCTCCTGGCGACGCCCTTCGGGCGTGTGAAGTATACTCACTTGCCATTCACTGCCGTGGTTGCATCTATCGTCTGTGCCATCGTCGGCCTTGTACAACCTGTGAGTTTTTAATAGAGAGAGAGAGAGAGTAAACATCACTCTTTAGGTCGTTGTGTTGCAAGTCGTCATCGGAATCCAGGTCAGCTGGACCTACCTCAGATTCATCCACCCGCACGAGAGCGATGCCATATACGGTGACTCCAGTGAACATTTCACTTGGGCTAGGTTGGTTCTATTATCAATGGAGCGTCGTTACTTCAGAAGCCCGCAATTTCGCCCTTTTTTCTGATTTCCTCTTTTCAGTCTGTTCCCGCGTCTCATTCAGCCCGTGTGCACCGTTCTCGGCCGCATCTGCTTCAGAAGCCTCGTTCAGCTGGGAGTCTGCAAGCGTCAGGTTTTTACATTGAATTTTCTGTGTCTAATCCTGTGGTTTTAGGTTCGCCACGTGGATTTGAACTCGCTGCAAACGGTGCCTATCAACCTCCCCGCTCTGGACTCCAGTGCCAAGGACGCCGAGAGGAGGAGGTGAATAAATGGATCTCTCTCTCTCTGTCTCTCTCTCTCTCTCTCTCTCTCTGTCTCCCTATCTCTATCTCCTTCCCTACTCTCAAACATGTCTCTTTTCAGACAAAAAGCTCTTCGTGACCTCAACGAACGCCTGAGCAAGACGAAGAAGATGGAGACCATCTCCTGGGAGGATGATGAAACTAACGAAGCCGAGGAGAAGACTAAGGAAACGCCAAAGGTAGAAAGAATTGTTTATTTGGGGATACGGAGTCTGGTTACATGAGGGATAGTATGCGATTTACAACTATTGCAAAGAAAATATTTACAGTTATTGCAAAGAAAATCTTTGCATTGAGGAGTTAAGCGGCTACTTGACTTCTCATCCACTCTTCTCGTGAGAATCCTTGCCGTATCCGCGGCCAGCGCATAAGACGACCGCAGCGTGGAACGCAAACCATGCAGCTATTCCCGCGATGCGGAGAAGGATGGCGTACATTTTGAGTTGAGGGAGGGGGGGAAGGCTTATCTGTTTACGAGATGGCTTTTAAATAGACCCTAAGTATGTGTGCACAACGGGCAGGTATTAATTTCGATTGTAGAAATGTTGAAAACAAGAGCAAAGGCGATAAAACAGTCATTGCCTTGTGACGGTGAGTGCGGAGTTTGCAAGATGCACGGTTTCATTTCTCAGGGAGATTATAACATCGGCAGCATGTTTGTGGAGCTACAGAGCGTAGCAAAATGGGACGAAAACTTCGGAATTGTGCTTATAGTTGAATGGAGTTCCCGAGGCCACTTAAGTTTTCACCTATCCGTCGTGCTCTGGACGATTTATTGGTCCCGCTATGTTCTCTAAAAGCCATTTTACACGTTTTAATTTTTTTCTGGCCATTTCAAGGCTACCAGCCGTAATTCTCGGGACGTTTTTGCGAGCTTTTTTGGGCCATTCCTAAATTTTCTTCCAAAATTCCCTTCACTTCTGGGGATGCCCCGCCCACCACTTATATCAGTAATAGCAAAGTACTAAAAGAGCTAAAAGAAAAACATTCGAGGAGCAAGATAAGCACAAATGTGCACAAACACGGTTGAAATGTTTATGTAGCGGAGAGAGTATTCATTTCTCACAGGAGTAGATTAATCGGACACAGGGGTGGGCCAAAGTTTGTAATTACAAACTTTTTATTTCAAGAGGGGGTGCCGGCGGCCCAAAACATCGATCGATACCCCGAAATCTATCGATTTTGCTAGAAAATCAATCGATATTCATTAACTCGTATACCAAGAGGGGTGCAGTAGAATCTAACTACAAACTTAAGGCCCACCCCTGATCGGCCATGCTTCAATTTTTCTTGAGTCCAAGTCGTGTCGAAAAAGGACTATTCCAGATTTCCCCAATTCAAATAATTATTCCCAAAAAAGTGGTACTGTACGCGATTATGTGCAGGCTGGGTACGACAATGACGCTCCCTTTGTTTGAAAGAAATGCACTGCACAGACAGCAGTTGACAGACCCACCCTTCACTTTTAAGGATTAATATTGGATAGCCACCCTTAACTTTGGGACTCTTAGGAAAGGTCTGAACAATTTGATATTTGTAGTGTTTACCACCCTTAACTCTGGGGAAACCTGGGTATACCTATCAAGTGTGGCGCTACCGCAGTTACACTAAATATGGTTTTTGTTCCACACAGCCCGCCGAGACCGGCACGTTAAAGGGCGGAAAGCGTCTGACGGCGTCCCGAAACGAACTATTTGATTTAACATTTGAAAATTAAAAATGCTTATTTTTAATCGTTTAAACATCTAATTTGTTGTTTCGTTGTTTGAATATTTAGAAAACTATTCATTTAACTTAATTATATAGAGAAACCGGCCGGAAAATGTCGAATTCGCGACAGACAGCTGGCTTAAAAACACAAACTGGCCGCCACAAACGTGGACGTTCTAGCCGTTTTTAACAAAAATTATTTTGGTCAACTTTCAGCTCATTAATGCCTTCTTTGGCCTGAGTTTTTTCTCGAAAATTCATCCACTGGAAAATAACGAAAAACACAAAAAACCGTGTTTCTTTGGCTGTAGACATTTTTGAGTCTGCAAAAAACTCAGGCCAAATGATAAAAGTGTTTTGCATCAACTTTTAAAAAGAAATGTACGAAAAACACCCCAAAATTCTCACATTTGCGGCTGCCGTATTTCGGAAATGCGCCGTTTCATTGAAGCTGGGTCCCGCCGCGAAAACCCTGAGGTTCAAACAGGCGAAAGAAAAAGGGCTTTTAAAATTCATTTTAACATGCAATTTTTCCTTTTTAAGCTTTAAACGAGAGAATGTGGTCCAATACGCCAAATTATGTATATTTTCAATAGTAATTATCGCTAGATAAGCTTAATCAGGTGCAGCTGTCTTACCGTACTGAATCACTAAACAACGGGCGGCCTGCTAAACGCCGAGCTGAAATTGGCGGACACGTTTTCTCAGCCAATACTGCATCAATTTTGACGTTCTAACCATGAAATAGTAGCACACACATGATTCTCTTGGAATGAGTTTTGGCACCAATAGTTGTCCAGTTGATTTATGAGAAAAACAAGAAAAACCGTGCCTTTCGGTTTGTAATCACTGTTGTACCGTGAAAAAACTCATTCCAAGAGAATCGGAGGTGCTCTATCGATCTATGAGACGACTATGACTCAGATTGTTAAGAAATACAGCAGTATTCTCAGGTTTGTGTCCGCCAGTTTCCATTGTATTCCATTGGCATTGGAGCACGATTACGGACGGTGCCGTCGCCGCAATGGTTGCGGCGGGGTGTGTCCATTTAGTTAAAACAAAGGGGGTAGATGCCATAATTCTTGGGTTTAGCGTATGCCACAAAACCTTAAAAGGGCTACTGTTTTGCGTTTTCATTGGGTCATTTTCTCGTGATACCCCTAATACCCGTGGAATTAGCCAGTTCACAGCTCAACAAATTCCCCTCTAATCGCCGTACCTAATGCCGTTGTTGTAGTGTTGTTTTCCCGTCTGACGTTTCGCTCTCTTTCCTTATTCCCCTAATTCTCTGTTTTCCAGGAAGTCGCTGTAGAAGAGGCTGTAACGGAACAGCAGCCCTCCGCCTCCGAAGCCTAATCCCCGGTTGGTCCAGGCAGCACCTGGTTCCGTCTTCACACACACAATCCTATGACTAACTGCCTGTGATCTCTTAGATTTCTACGAATTCCTTATTTATTTATTTTTGCGGGGTGGTAGCATTGCCTATTGTTTGTTCTTCTGTGATACCTGCGGTAGCTCTTTAGCTCACTCGCCCTTTTCTTTCTCGGTGTAGTTTGTGTATAAAGAACTTGTATCGGTTTTTTGCGTCATTAACCTAGTTTGATTTAGTTTGACGGCGGATTAGGTTCTTTCGCGGCAGGCAGGTCATATTAGTAGTTTTCGTACCTTGCCAAACCCCACGGGAACCTATCGAAGTTTGAGTTTAAGAAGAATTTTGTTAATAGACGGGTGAAATGTCTATTTTTGAAACTTTCGCCTTAGGAATACGCAAAATATACCCCTAAGGGTCCCTTCTTAAGGCATACATACTGGGTCATATAAAAAAGATACGCTAAGGCCTATTTTGGAAGAAGAAGCCAAGTTGAGCCGAGAAATTTTTGGAAGCGTGCTGGCCCGTTGCCCTTGTTGGGGGTGGGGGGGGGCGTCTTCTGGTCGGCCTGGGGTACTTTTGGCACTGAGGTAAACCAGATTTGTGCATGCTTGGACACAACGGAGATATGCCATTTTCAGTTGCAATTTGTAAAACGCCTCAAAATTTTATTCTAGGGTGGAATTTTGTCACGTACTGGGGCTGGCAAATGGCCGGCCCGCACTGTGAAAATTTGGGCCCGGGTGGGCCATTAGATTTGCCCCACGTTTGTATTGTTTCTTTGAGACCGGGTAGGCCTGCTCCCTAAAAAAATTGGGACCGGGGACCGGCCCTAAAATTTACCAGCCCTGACTGGTACCACCGCATTTCCTTATTTATCTCATAGCTAGACTCCTATTCAGAAAACTGATGGTATTATAGAGAGCGGTATACGGTGTTTCTTGGCGATTAACTTCCAGAACCTCGAGAAAGTAAAATCAATCGCAAAAGCTCCTTGCTCAACACAGAAACACACTTGCTGACCGTTTTTGAACGTTTTTGAGCCTGGCACACTTACAGGTTGGACCGTTTGTATAATCCATAAATAAGGCGGTGATTGTTTACAAAATTTCAGTGGCACTTGATAGAAATATAGCGATCTTGGAAGAACGCCATTACTAGAACTTCTTTGCAAAACATAATTGGTTTCACACAATTTTCGGGTTAATGACACGGTGTCCATGAACAATTCAAAGCTTCTTCACTTCCTATTTCCCACTTCCGGAGTTCACGAGAGTCACAATGAAAGATAATTTAGAAAACAACGAAATTTCCACGTTTTCAAATAAGACAAAGTTCAAAAACATGGCTGTCACACGGCGAGACCAGCGATACCAGCCACCCAAGTCAAGGCGGACTTGGCACTCGTCCAAGGAATCCGTACTGGTTACGGTAATTCATTTGAAAAATCATTGAAATTTAGAAATCGCGCCGTTGACAAGTCAAGGTGTACGCTGGGTGTATGACTCAGCGTCTAAATCCCGTGAGCGCGGCATTTGAATTTTCAATGTATTTTGAAAGAATTACCGTAGTCAGTATGGATTTCTTGGACGAGTGCCAGGTCCGCCCTCACTTGGGCGAGATCTCACCGTGGTCACGAAAGGTGAGGCGCGCCTGCCATTTACAAACTCTCTGACTGTCTGCGTCTCACGGCGAGAGATCGTCGACAGTTCGCCAAATGAGTTCGACTGCCGCCTGGAGGCACTAGTTTTCCTGAGGTCACCCTTTTGTCTTTCTTCAGTGCGACGACTCTCTCGGGAGACTGCCATTTACAAACTCTCTGACTGTCTGCGTCTCACGGCGAGAGATCGTCGACAGTTCGCCAAATGAGTTCGACTGCCGCCTGGAGGCACTAGTTTTCCTGAGGTCACCCTTTTGTCTTTCTTCAGTGCGACGACTCTCTCGGGAGACGCTGTGCTGTGGGACCAGTGTGTGGGCTCGTTCGTAGGACTCAGGCGCTCGCCAGGGGACAACGACGGAACCAAGTAAGACAGGCTCTCCTCATAAAGAGGAAGGCACCGGTCAGGTGTTGAGCCATAATTTTTGCATTCCCCGAAGGGGGAAACAAAATGGGTAAGTAAAAAATGCGTTTTTTGTATTGCTTGAGTAGGAAATTTGTATCATCACCTCTTTCGTTTAGTACAATAGAAAAATAATGTTTTCTCGTAGTTGTTTCACCTTTCGCACTCGTCTCGCTATCACTCACCTCCAGTTTTGATGCAGTTTCTATTTCTGTGACTAACAAACTGTGTGATTTCACCCGTAAACACTGAATCCCAAAGCGAGTAGGCAGGGTCATCACATCCGCCGCGTGACGTCGCTGTCCTCCGCTCCTAATTCTGGCCTCCCCGGACGGAACTGGCGTGGCATTGTTCAGCAGAACCCTCCGATTAGGACTAACTATTTCTCCGGCGGATGGACAAGACGACTTCCGGCCGAAGGGAGAAGACTTTAAAAGGAGCACTGGACAACACACGATACTCGCCTTTCGTCATTCCCCGACTCTCCCGTCCTTTCTTTGCCCTTTTAAGCCAACAATCCTAGCCTAAGGATTACGGTAGGAACAAAAGTATATTTTTAAAGGGCTCGTCAGGGGACTTTTCAAAATCGCAAGCTAATGAGGACTTGGCAAGCTATTTGCGCATAACCGTTGGATGGAGCGGGGTTCGGGAAAATAATTTCAATTGAAATATCTTGATTTGCATACCGTACATTTTCAATTCGCAAAGGCCCCTGACGGTCCCTTTAAATACCAAGAAGTTCGTGAACATTTTCCAAAGCTACAGTTATATATGCTACGTAAGCAATAGTATGCTATCTTCATTCTAAAAAAAGTGTAACTTTTTGTGAATCACTGCCTGGTTTTTTGGCAACAAACCATTCAGACGTAGAGAATCCTAAGAAAGATATCCTTAGTAGTGGGTAAGTTGAGGGTGCGTAGAACCAAAATAAACTACGTAATTTCTACTTCTCGCCTTTTCAAATAAAGATACTACTTCTTACTTTGGCCAAAAAGCGGCCATTTGGGCATTAAATAACCTTTTTTCGTGAGCAAGTGTTGACAGGGAAATATGAATACGTTTTCTCCTTTTCACAATGCGAAGAGATATCCCATACCTTTATTTGGTTTCCCGGAATTGCAGATTTTATTACGACATATTTATGTAAGTTCAACGGAAAACATTGCTCTGACGTGCATTTTGCTTTTTTGGTAAAACCTTTTTTTAGTTACAGAGCACATGTGAAAGAGTACTTCTGATTGAAACGGAAAACAAAACAAGCTTATAAATAACTTCTTTTATATAAACTTTAGCGTCGTTCTTATTATCGTTTTCTCTGAATGGTCCTTAAAGGGACAGTAAGGGGGTTTTTCAGTTCATTTCCGACTGGGCACGGTCGGAAATTATGCGAATCAACTATGCTGAATTGTCTCGCACCCTCTTCGTTTACAGCGCTCTCTCATCCAATTAGAATGAAAATCGGCTCATTAGCATGTCTTGTAAATGTCGGACACGCAGGGCGTACTGCCTATCTACAAATCTGTAGCGAATTTTCTAGAAAACGTAAAATCTGTGATCCAAAGTTATACACATTTTCATGATCAGCGAATTTTTCTTTCTGAATTAAGCCAATGTTGTAAAACCTACCTGACGTCCCTTAAAGTTGAAACCGGGCAGTCAAAACTGCCCAGTTCCAACCTGAAAAGGCTCATGATAATGCCTTCAACGCATTTCTCAAATGCTCTAATGAGTAAATCTACCCTATTTCCAACGGTTCTTTAGCTACAAGTTGAGAGAAGTGTAACCACCTACACAAAAGATCCACATAAATTAATTATGATCCTTTTGTCCTGTATAATACTGAATTAATTGTAGGTATTATTTCCTTTCTTGCACCTGCGAGGTTCAGCAAAAACACGTTTCTTTATATAAAACAATTTCTCTTATCTTAACACTGATACTTGCATTTCACGCCTTTGTGGAACCCTACAATGCGAAAATATAGAAAACAAGATCCAGACAAAACAGTCAGATGTTTATATTTTCTAATTTTGTACAGGCTCCCTCCTTTCCGTCCTTTCTCTCTCTCTCTCTCTCTCTCTCTCTTTGTCTCCCTCTCTGTAAAACCCTCTCAGGTAAACTTCGAGCTCAGGATGCAAAGAAGCCTTTGTTGTCTGTTCGCTCTCTTCGCCGTCACCGTCGCCTTCGCCTGGCACTCGGATGAGCCGGCCGCCGATGCCGAGAGGCCTCGATTCGCGAGAGACGCAGAAGCCAAGAAATTTGCGTACACCTTTGCCAAAAGAAGCTCTGGTGAACAAGGTTGATCCGTGTTTTGTGTATTTAAGCCATATTTTCCAGGTGGTTTGTTGCCCCGATTCGCCCGCGACCTGGACGACAAGAGCAAATTCGCCTTCGCCTTTGCCAAGAGAGGAGACGGTAGGTTTTCCTGTTGATAAACAGGGAAAACATTTAATTTGTTTTTTCCACGCAGAAGTTTCAGACATGCGGCGATTTGCGAGGGATCTCGGCTCGGATGACTCAAACTCGAGGTTCGCCTTCGCCAAGAGAGGTAAACATTGGGACAAAATAGAGGAGAACTGGGATTTTAGGAGAGGATGAGGTTTCACGATTCGCACGACTAGTCTAAACATATGGACACATCGATATTCAATCAGCAACTAACTGGCAGATGGGGACGGAGTGAATAAACGACTTTGTTTCGATTTAGGAGGGAGAGAGAAAGAAAGGGAGAGAGTGAGAGAGAGTGAGTAATAGGGAACGCTTGTTTTTTCTTCTATAAGCTGCAGCAGTATTATAGCTGTCGCCAAACAAACATCCTGCCAAAACGGCCTTAATGCAGCAGCCGTGCGATACTCAGGCGGAAATAGCGTGCGAGAAGCGCAGACACAGAGAAAAAGCAGCTTTTAAAGGGACAGTCAGGCGGGTTTCGCAACATTGGCTCAATTAAGAGAGAAAAATTCGCCGTTTTTTTTTTTTTTTTTTTTTTAGAAAATACGCTTTAAAGTCTTCAAAAACGGGTATCTGTCTACAGATTTGTAGACGAGCAGTACGCCCTGCGTGTCCGGCATTTACAATACATTTGAAGATGGAAAATTTACGTTTTTCTGCAATCAAATTGGTAATTATCTGATTGGTCATTGGAATAATGGGGGCGAATTTGGATTTCAACGCTTTCTGTTCGAAAGGGAAATTTTCCTAAACTGCAACAGAAACACAATGCAAGGCAACTTTGAGAGGGGAAAATTGTCTTACTCGAAATCCCCCCCCCCCAATCCTATACGTATTTTGCGCATTTTGCCGTGTCGTGTGCTTAGAAATTTCCGTTTTCAACACCTAAATCTGTTCCTAAGTTTCTGTCCAATCGAATGAGTTAGCCCACATCAGTCCTGAAGCCTTCAAATGATCTTTAGAAAAGCAATAATAAACACTGGACCTATACTTATCCCCCGTAGTCTTTTTCCCACGCTACCGAAGCTCCTTTTCAGAATGGATTTTTCAAATAGGTGCTTTAGTTTTTTAAAAACGCCTATATCAAATTACAATCCTTTTTTCTCTTCTTCAGCCGTCTGTATTTTAACCTCAAAATTCCGTTTGCAACTAACAAAAGTATGTTTTGTACAAATATTTTTTATATATTTATATCTGTAGTTCTAAAGCTGAAAATGTATAGAACACCCAGCTTGGCCAATAACTGTTTCAAAAACGAGGAACGAGAACTCATATCAGGTCATTCCAATGTAAAATTGCCTTCTCTCGGGACCAGAATGTTTGCCTCTATGGAAATTGTGGCCTTGAGTTTTTATCAATATATTTGCATAAACGCTCAATTTGTGAAAATTTTCCGTCTACGATCAGCAGATGTCATTTTCGGCATGTTCTTTGCATCAAAGGCGAATTACTTCCGGCGTTTACGAGACGTTAGTGTTTGCTATGCGATATCGCGTAAATCTCCACCTGCAGCTGCTTTTACGTTAATTGACTTAAGGATTTAAGTTCTTAAGGTTCATAAGGTTCTTAAGGTTATACCTTACTGTCTGTCCGTTTGTATGTCTATCTGGTCTCTTTATCTCTCTCTCTCTCTCTCTCTCTCTCTCTCTCTCTATCTATCTCTCTCTCTCTCTCTCTCTCTATCTATCTCTCTCTCTCTCTCTCTCTCTCTCTCTCTCTCTCTCTGAATGGCTTTCGTTCATCACAATCCGCTGAACTCGAAAGTTCTGGCTTTAATTTCTATGTCCTTTCTATTGTTCAAAGTCATTTGTTCTCTCTCAATCCATCCTCCAAATTGCCGTTGTTGATCTTAAAACAGAGGAAGTGCGTGTCCATTTTGTCTCCCCGGAAGGCTTGAAGCCATTCATTTTTCGTTGCGCACCGATGCTTTAGCGATAGCGGTGTTAGACAGAAGCCAAGCGAGAATAGTTGGAACACGGAATATCGCGAACTCGACGAATTCATCGCCGATTCTAGCGTGTCACTCACATGAACTCAGAAGCACTCCATATTTTATGCAGTATCATGACAGCGGCCTTTGCTCTTTGACGAAGGAGATTTCTTTTCATATTTGCATGCATTTGAGAGAGAGATATTTGTATCTCTTAACTCTTTCCTCTTTCTTCTTTTTCTCTTTCTTTTTCACACACACACACACACACACACACACACACACACACACACACACACACACACACACACACACACAAACACACACATACACATACACACACATACACACACATACACATACACATACACATACACATACACATACACATACACATACACATACACATACACATACACATACACATACACATACACATACACATACACATACACATACACATACACATACACATACACATACACATACACATACACATACACATACACATACACATACACATACACATACACATACACATACACATACACATACACATACACATACACATACACATACACATACACATATCTCCATCATTCTCCGTATAACAATTCGTCCTCGGAAGGCACTTGTCAGTTTCAGGTGGGCGCGGGCAATATTTACGCCACAACTCATTACTTATTCCGCAACGACACCACCCACATGTCCGTCAAATTTGGCCCAGGGATTGCGTGCCGCCCGTGTTCTTTTGACTCTTACCGGGTGTTAAAGGATCTCAGCTTCTGGGTCAATACGTAAAATACACCCAATTCCTTCCTGTTTGTACAAATGAACCCTTTTAAGCCGGGACACACACCAAACATTAATACTATTTGATGTGAATTTCTTGAAAACAGCTCAGCTATATCAAGAGTTAAAAGCTCACCGTGTTCATTACAATTTCTTCTTTCATTCCTGTTTTTTCTTGGCTTAAAAATTTGGTCCACTGGCCTTCGGCCGTCGCCTCACTGTCGCAGCGTGGCCTTTGACCCCTTCGGGTGACTTCGCGGCCTTACGTTAAAACTCACTGATCGTCTCCGTGTCGCTGCGCAACCTTCGACCGCTTCTGGCCGCTAAGCGGTCTTGTGTGGAAACCAAGGGTGGCTGAGGGCCGAATCTCGGCCCGGCCCGGCCCGGGCCGGCCCGACGCGGCCCGCGGCCCGAAGCCAAAATTTCTAAAAGTTAGAAAAAAAAGTTTTACACTAATTATGCACTAAAAAAATTTCTCTAACATAATAATTACTTAAAACAAAAATGGCAAAATAGTTTTGTCGACGGGGGATCGAACTGGGGTAACTTCGGATTGCCAGTCCGACCTCTTAGCCACTCGGCCATGAAAAATGTAAAAAAATTTATATAGGGTAGTTCGAACTTTCCTTCATACAGTATGTTTTGCGCAATTAGAACTATGTTTTGCAACAAACAGAACTTGATAATAATGACTTTGAAAAGAGTTACATTTAAAAAAAGATTTTTGAAAATACCGGGGCCGGCCCGGGTAGGCCTCAGTTCCAGCCACCCTTGGTGGAAACACAATACATATGTAGTAAATAAAACGCTTTTCAGTTAGTGGTTCAGCAATTTTTAGACTGATGCTGCCACGCAAATGCATTTAAAATTGACACAACCAAAACGGAGAATGAATTATAAGGAACATAGCCCTTTTCCCAGTTTCTTTCGATTTTGGCCCTGTAATAAGTACACACCACTTATGGGCTTTGAAGTGGTGCTTAAAGGACCACATTATGGGCTTAAAGGGTACTTAAAACAAAATTTTGCAGCAGCTACGTCATTTTCTCTACGTGTGCCTGCGTTTCTTCACATTCTCTGTTTTGATATGCTTCCGATTTGCTTATTTTTTTCTCTGTTTGTTTTCTTGTGCCTTTGAAAAAGTCTCAGCATTCGGTGCAATACGCCTAAATTGGGTTCAGTGAATCTTTTGTTAAAGTGTGTCTATTGCCAGTCTTTTTAAGTTCACAAAACCATACCTAGATCAATAAAAGTGGAATTAGTTTCATTTTTTCGTTTTGCCTTTTACTTTTCCATCACTGTTTATTTTTTTTCCCGTTTTCCTTTAATCTCTTTCATCAACGAACTTTTCAATACCAAATCGCCTAACACTTCATGTTATGACATATAATCGTAAGAGATGAAAAACGACAATGTCGTGAAAGCAAAGAGATAAACACTCGAGCAGGGCTCTTCATAGTTGTTAGGGTGGTTCATCATGTGAGAATGGCCCTGTTTTTTCATTGTTAAAAATAGTTCTTTTGGCAATCCATTAATAGATATATTTATCTTTATCCCCTCCAAATGAATAGCTGCCAAAAATTATTCTCCCGAATGGATCAATAAAATGGATTTATTTTCGTTTCTTCTTCTTACTTTTCTTCTGACTTCTCTCTCTCTCCCCCCCCCCCCCTCTCTCTCTCTCTCTCTCTCTCTCTGTATTTGATAACGCTATTTAAATGGAAAAGACAGCATAAATTTGTTTTTCTGGACCTGTGATAATTGATTAGACCTGATTCAGAGGGTGTTCCATTTGCCCTTTTTGGAGCAAAATGAACAAAATTGGAAGCGTCTGAATGTTTGTCGAAAATATCGTTTGAATAGCGCGCCATTCTGCGTCTCGCTATTTCCCGCGCTCTCTCGCTTTTCTCTGCCGTGTACACCTGCACCGGTCGCAGTCCAAAACAACGCAAAGGGGTGTGTTTCAGAATCGTAACAGCGGTATCTACTCAAAGAAGTTGTTATTGAAAAGATTTGAAAAATCGCGCAAGAATGAAACATGTCAGATATGGGATGCAAATCGACATGTAACGAATTGCATAACATGCGTTTTGAATTTTATTCGGGGTTTTGCTATACTTTCAAATTCCAAAGAATTCTTCGTAGATGCCGACAGCAAAAACCACTTCCTCGTTTAAATCTGTTTTCACTTAACAAAATGAGCCCGTGGATTGAAACGATGACAGACAGGTGTTTCCAATCGCCCACTTTTCCTCCTTTCATCTTTATTCTCTTTTCTCTCAGTTTTCGTTTGCTGTTGAAAGTCTTTGTTTGGAAGATTTAGTGCCCTTCCTCCTTTCTGGGACTACGGAGGCTCCCCAGACCCCTCTGAATTATTAGCCTAGTTTCTCTCCTTGACAAAACAACGCCTTTCAAGTTTGGCGCACCTCTTTCAACAATTGAAACATAAGCAAATTCTTCGGTATTTAGAGATGTATTAATGACTTTTTGTATTAATTCAATCGAAAATACACATTCTTTCGCTTCTGAGCCAATGATCGAACTTTGAATCTTTGTTGTGAGCCCTATTTTAAAATTAATTTCATCCCAGTGAAAAGTTCCAAGAAGAGACCGAAGATGCAGTTTAATGAACAAATTTAAATTATGTAGGCGTTTTCTCCCTGTTTTCACGGAATATTTTTCAAAAACAAGAATTTTCAATGTTTTTTCAAAGTGATTTCAGTGTTATTTATACAATTCCGGTGAACGCACTCAGCTGAAAACGGCAAATATATTTACGGCTTAATTCCTAAACGTTGAAAACTGAATTTATCACTTACGATTAGTAAATTTTGAAAATAAAAAAAAAACGATTAACAAATTGTCAAATTTGTTCGAAACATGCCGTTTTAGAGTCATTCTAGGAAGGACAACTAAGGCCATTTGGCGTTTTTCCAAGTTGGTCACTAACGTAGAAGTGAAATACACCGTTTTGGATGACTACATATTTGTTAAGTTCAACAATTCGTCTGTTGTAAACTAAAACTCGAATAATTAGCGAATTTGACCACAAACACAAACGCCTGGGTGAAGCCAACATGATAAAATGCATTTCTAGACGGTTTAGACATTGTCTGCGCCATATGAAGTCATCACCAACCTTAGAACTGCCGAATTCTTATGTTAAAACGTGATTGCGAAGAGGGTCTCTATAATTTTGCACCGGCCAAAAAACGGAAAAATCAGCTTACTGAAAAATTTTGCATATTGAACAAACAAACTAAAGAAAATTGTGTGAGGTTTTTGAGTACGGGGAATCGATCTAGCAGGGTCCCATGCCGTGAAAACCGCTAGCGACTGTCATACGGTGATTTTTAGGGGGGTCTCTATAATTTTGCACCGCACTGTATGTTATAAACCGAAATTTTTGAAATTTTAAAGTTTCATAGTTTCGTTTTAACACGCCCATCTTTCAAATTCGATTCTAAAAACTGAACGAAGCGAAGAAGATGTTTTGAAACAGTATTTTAATGCATTAAAACGAGTTTTGTTTTTTACGCGCTTCCACGCTCTTTGGAAATTTTCGCATCCACTTAACTAAATTAGTACAAATTGTGCTTTGAAATCTTTCGAAGTAGACTTTTATTCCATTTTACCCTTTTTTCATATAACTTCTTACAAGCTCGAGCCACATAATGAGAATCCACTGTGTCTTCTGAATTACTACTGCTGTGTAATTACTTGCGACGGAAGAAGACAAACAATAGTCATCCGCCTCTGAATTATGTGCGACATCTACATCATCCTCAGACGCAACGAAAACAAGAAATATGGGCGTGAAACATAAAAGAAAAACCTCTTTTTTCTTACCTAGGAACCAGATGACCTTCACACTTTGGTCCGGAATTCTAATTCTAAAATCGCGATATGGAGAGAATTACTCCCTCGGGTCCTGTTTGCGGTTGATGGCTATTCTTTGCTTATATTTATTGCTTCTCATTTGAATTGGGAGGCCGGGAGGCACTTTTCACTCACTCACTCACTCACACACTCACTCACTCACTCCTCTTTCTCTCCCTCGCTCTCTCTATCTCTATCTCTCTCTTCCTTGTTACAAAACCCTCTCGTTAAAGAGATTTGAAAACTTTTGCGTTTACAAATGCCCACCTCCGCCTATCTCAATTTCAGCACTTCAACAGCCACCTGCGTGGCTGATCATATTTCCTTCGACAATTGCTTGCGTCGAGCCTTTGAAAACGCTGCGAATGGCCAGGGTGGGCTGTTTTGCCGGCCACCTGGGGTGACTTTATTCTTTTCCCAGACCCTCTATTAACTCGATTGAACTTCCTTTTGGGAAAGCCCTTCCAATTCTAAAGATTTTCGTTACTTTAGGTCTGGTTATGGATATGCGGTACTGGTGATGGGATTCATCTTCGGTTCATGCGATCTTCCAGTCCCACAGTGCCAGGTGAGGAGAGAAAAAAGAGAAAGAGAGAGAGAGAGAGAAAGAGAGAGAGAGAGAGAGAGAGAGAGAGAGAGAAGAATGAGTTCACTCTCTTTTTCAGGCTCTTCGTGAGCAACAAGTGTGCATTCTCGGATGGGCGCTTTTATTTCTATGGCTCGGAACAATCCTCTACATGACCAGGGTGAGAACTTCCATAATTTTTGCCTAAAACCTGATTTTAAGGAAATGTGGTGCGTAAAATTGAACACAAATGGTTCCTCCACAACTTCACTTATCCCATCTTCGCCGAAAACCTCCACCGTTATTGAGATCGAGTGAATAATGATGACAAAGAAGAACATTTCAGGACAGATACGGGATTTAGTTTTGTATATTTTTAATGAATTTTGTTTGTTTTGCGAGGGCTGTTTCTTAAAGGGACTGTCAGAAGCCTTTTCATAATTGTCTGCTAATGAAGACTTCACAAGACTTTTGCGTAAACCGTTGGCTGGAGCGGTGTTTCGGGGTTTTCCATCCTCACCCTAAACATATGCTAATGTGGACTTGGCAAGAATTCTGTGAACAACCGTTTCCTGGAGCGGTGTTGGAGAAATTTACGAAAAACGAACAAGAGCTATATATGAGCACTTCTTTTTTTATTAAATAGTACAGGATGGCCCACAAGTATGTTCCCAGAGTCAAAATTGCACCCAAAATACAAGAAATGGTTCAAGTACGAAAATTTTCTTTTTCCAAACAATATTTCAAATAAAATGTATGAAGAAATACTCTCCAATGATTCATTTTAGAACTTAAAAAGCCGAGAGACTGCTTTTCAAAATCATGTCGCTGCACGCAGGTCAATTTTGCCAAAATGTTCACGCCATTTTAACAAGGACGTATGTAATTGGAAAATTCAAATTTCAGCATTGGCGACCCATTATCATCCCCTATAATATATGTTACGATGAAAATATGGTGTCTTCAATCTGGCAATATCGAGGGCTATAGACAGGCAACGTCTTGTGAAAAAATGGGGAAATTGTCATTTTGGCAATTTGAAAAACATAAATGGATTATTATACAACGATAAACATTTTTCGTTCTTGTGCGTATCTTGCCATTTCCGTTTGTTATTTTAACAATTACGATCTAGCGGAAACGTTTTCTTCGTTAGGTACGAAGATTTCACTATTTTGTTGCTTTTAGAATGCGAAGAGTTGTTGGGATCATACTTATGGGCCAGCCTGAAAATATGTTCAAATTTTTGACAATTTATGATATTTTTCTATACAACACTTTATTAAAGCTAATTAGCGCGATAATTTTCAGTATCGATTGCTTTGTTTATTGAGGAAGCTGTAGGGGTTCATAGGCGCCCTCCTCTTAGCAACGTCGTAGTCGTAGATGTCAGGTCGTCGGGAAAAGAGCCAGCCGTAAGGGTAGTTGGATCGTTTGCCATCTGAATTTCAACACATTTCTTGAGAAGGGCAGTTGTATATGCTTACCAACTCCGCCGTCAAACATTGGAGTTTGGGAGGTGAAGGCTGGGATCAGCAGAAGAATGAAGAGAAGGAACAACATTCGGTAATGGGAAACCTGGAAAGGTGCTTAGAAACAACATCACTTGTGAAAACTTGTGAAAACAAGTGAAAAATTGCGAAGGTAGCGGGAGTAGACATTAAAAAGAGAGACATATGATACAGAGAACGATAAAAAAAAAGATGAAACCAGCCTAAGAATTATGTGGACACAGTGACTGGAAGACAGTGAGACAGAAACTTTAATCTTTGTCTCTTTTAAAAGAGAGAGAGAGAGATGAAGAGAGAGGGTCCGGAATAGAGAACAGATAGAGAAGAAAGGCATAGCAAAAACGAAAAACGGAAAGTGACACAAAATGAGATATATAGAAAATATAGGAGAGAGAAATGGAGGGAGAGGAAACAAAAGAGGGAGATTGGGAGCGAGGGAAAAGAGAAGTAGAAGAAAAATATATAGAAAAGCAATAAAACAGAAAAAATAGTTTATTTTCTTCTTTCTTTCTCACCCTTTGAGAGATAAAACGTAAACCATCAGCAAAACAATGAATAAAATTTCAGTCCTAATTTTCCTAAAGTAAAATTATCAAAGACCACCATCATCCGTTGGCTCATATAGTGCGTTTCCCGAAAAGAGTAGAGGAAACAGGGTTTTCCTAAAGGACTAGGTACATTTGGTCTCACCGCGATTGATAAATTGTCTGCGCACTCCTCATTTGCAGTGCTATTTCGCCTAACCACTTCAACGTTTCAAATCGCTAATCGTTAAATACTAGTTAATTGTTAAATAGGATATCAAGGCTGCTTAAAATTCATTGACTTTTGATTCGAAAATAATAGATCAAAAAGAGACTAAAAAGTGGTGAGACCTCTTCCGTGAACACAATTTGTCTGGAGTTCGTGTCAGTATCACTTTAGAGCAAGTGGTGTCGTGACGATACGCAATTATAAGTGGCCCACTTTTGGATCTTCCGGAGAAAAAGGAAAAACATTTAACCCACCTATATCTAAACTTAAATATTATTTTCGACTAGAATCTACACAAATTTTTGGTGAATTAAGACGCATTCTCCCTAATTTTCGAGCCGTTTGGAATAGGGGCTGACCAGGTAAAAAATCCAAACACCAGTGAAAATTTAGGTTTTTCTGGTTTCATTTCAACATGCTAACAGATCGTCTCCGGAAACCATTATAGGCAATTTCTACGGGTAATTGGCAACAAACTGATATGTAAGTTTTTATATTCCGTTCACTGAAAATTATGCAAAAATCTCTTGAACATTGCTACATCGTGGTTTCCAATAGGGACAAATGCCAGAAACACTGTCAAAAACCCAAAATGCTCAAAAACTAATAATGCCATTAGAAAGAGAATACAAAGTTACCCCTAACTCCGATTTTTGTGCCATAGATGTGCGAAAAGGTTTCGTGACGATACGCAATTATAAGCGGCCTATTTTTGGATCTTCCGGAGAAAAATGAAAACGTTCAACCCACCTATATCTAAACTTAAATATTATTTTCGAAAACGATTGAAAATGTTGTTACCCAATCTAGCTACTTGGAGAAGAATAATTTTGTTTGAGATTCCAGAGTTACGCAGTCGCTTGTTTTTGTTTTCCGAGAAAAAGTTTTTGTTTTCTTCCTTGTTTTTAAACAATGCGCATACATATTTATGCGGGCTTAAGCATAGTCAGCATCTAGAAGTATTCTTTAGGCCTATGCACACTTCTTACAAATTTCTTACAAAGTTTGAAAGCAAAAATCCGTGTTGTGTGTTCTATTGGAAATTGGAGAATCTCCAATAGAACGCTATTGGAGAATGTTCTGAAAAGAAGAATAGATTCAGGTTTTGAATGGCTCCATGCGTAGCAGACATGCTAACAAAAAATTAATACGCTTATAGATTTGGTTTTTAGTGTAAAAACAGATCTGCTACCCAGGACACTTTTATTTTAACAGTTTAAGAAGATTTAGAGTGAGTTTAGAATGTTTTAACTTATAGCGCAAATCAATCGTACTTCGGCGATTTTTGGAAATGAGTGGGATTATTCTGACTTTAATATAGTCTGTTTTCAAGGGACGGTGTTCGAGTTGCGGGCAATCTTGAAAAATGACACAGTTTTTTACCAAAAAAGGATTTGAAACATTTATATAAGTGAACGAAGATAAAATATGTAAAAGAGCACTGTAAAAACGGAGAGCGCAGACAGGTAAATAAGATCGTTGCAGAACCAAAGGTACCTAGTCCTTTAAAATTTGTGAAAATCCTTGTCCATTCGTTGGAAATGGAGTATATCCAAATTTCCCATTACGACACCATAATATTCGGCTAAAAAAGGGCGTGGCCCAATTTGGGGGCCCGTACGAACAGATTATTCCAATATTGAAGTCAGAAATTCATTAGAATACGACACATAGAGAACAATTTCCCCCAACATACGCAAAAACAGTTTTTCAAAAAGAATTTGTCCAGGAGAGATCCACAATTGGAAAGCGTTTTACAAGTTCTATTAAAAGGTATTTTTTATTCCTTTTCAGAAAAAATCCCTTTCGAACAGAAAAGCTTTGTAATATATATATTCGGATATCAGAATTTACCATTTTAAAATTTTCCATTTGAATACCCAAGGTGACTTTGTATTTCACGGATTTTCTGTTCGACCAGAATTTTTTTTAAAGAACGAAAACGCGATTTTAGAGATCTTTTCAGGGGCTTCCAATGATGTCTCTTTCAAGGTCGGGAAAAATTCTTTTTGGAAAACTGGTTTTACGCAAGTTGGAAAAATTGTTCTATCGGTGTCGTATGCTAATGAATTTTTGACTTCATTGTTGAAATCTATTCGTAATTTTACGCTCTATCGAATTAATTTTGTCATCCCCTTATATAACAAAACGCTATGGTGTGTGTGTGTTGTCTATCAGCGTAGGTAGACGAGTTCATTTCCCCCGAACGAGAGGGGGAGATCGGCCGTTGGCCGAGTTATACGTACTTCACGTAACTTTCACGGCCGAAGGCCGAGTTTTGAGTGGCCGTAGGCCACGAATGTTGCGGCCGCAGGCCGCCTTATTGAGCGGCCGAAAGCCGCAAGCCAGAAGGGTGCGCGCCGTAGGCGCGCGTACCCGACTGGTAACATTCAAAACTCCCTCAAATCTTCTAAAACGGTTAAAACTATATAATTTTGCAGCAACTTATACCTCATTTTTACCTTTAAAGTTTGGACACAAATAAGTGTTCTGGGCATAAAAACAAACGAAAAAGAGAACGAATCGGATCACCTGTCCCCTGAAGCCTGAATTCTTGGAAGAAAAGCGACCTTTCACTTAGGAAAGGCTCTGTGATTTCACTTCAAACGGCTATAATTGGGGTAAAGGAAAATACCAATTATTCAAGAAACCGTGGAGGAGACTTTAATAGAGAACACCACATGCGATTCTCAGTGGGAGGGAAAACGACTGCTATAGAAAAGGAAAAACGGCTTTTATCTTCTGAATAACCCGAAAACATTTCTCTAATTCAACGATCCGCTCTTAAAATTGCAGGTTAGGTCGTTTATTCATCGAAAATTACCACTTGCAGCCTTCACAAACAATGTGCATACTCATCGAAATGTTTCCCTCCGTTTGTTTACGCCTTAGAGGAAAATCAGCTGAGGGAGACTCTATGGTAAATATACCGATAGCAACTGATAAACCTGTGTTTCATATTTGTTCTCCGTTCCCAAAAATATCTTTCGTTTTCAGAATGAGACTACTTTTATGCCTACTTGCTTCAGTTGTACTTGTTATTTCCTTCTCCTTGGAAAGGAGTGAAAGTGTGGAGAAAGAGAGGGTACAGGAGGGAGAGACGGACATTGAGAACATCAAACTACACATTTATCCTCATCAGGGACATCACCATCACCATCATCATCACCATCACAAGTCAACCACCCATGCTCCAGGCTCGTAAAAGTTCACGCACGCACACTCACACACTCACACACACTCACACTCACACACTCACACACACTCACACACTCACACACACTCACACACACTCACACACTCACACACTCACACACTCACACACTCACACACTCACACACTCACACACTCACACACTCACACACTCACACACTCACACACTCACACACTCACACACTCACACACTCACACACTCACACACTCACACACTCACACACTCACACACTGTTTTCAGGTACTACTGACGTGCCAACTGATGTGCCATCGGGTGAACCCTCAGAAAGCACTAGTCCAGGACCAGACGATGTTGAAACAGGGTTGCCAAATACAGATGCCACTCCGGTTGGGACTACAGGTGGAAATTGAAATTGTAATACCATTTGTATACTTCAGTAAAATATTACATGTATTCAAGGAAAAGGGAAGTTACGTGCAACTTCTGGAGTAAAAGTGCTTTTGAAGCGGCCGAGTTTCTACTAATGGTAATAGTGAATGAAGGGTAATGGTGGCTAAACATAGATATCAAGTTTTGAGAAAGTACAATTAAAGAAACAGGTCAAACACCAATTGCGTAGGATAAATATCTTCATCTTCAGAAAAATAACTTGGGCTGAACATGAAGTGAGAAATATAGGCGTATTGTGTTTGGCGCTTTTTATAACACTCACAGGACATGAGAATCATCCAATTGAAGGGCTATTACGTAGTAAAACATAACCGAAAGGCTGTTTTAACTGGGCGATGAAATGCTACAATTACCAAATTGGCACGTCAAGGGCAGGTCACAAATAGCATCTATTTCTGCCTCTCTGCCTCTCTGCCTCTCTGCCTCTCTGCCTCTCTGCCTCTCTGCCTCTCTGCCTCTCTGCCTCTCTGCCTCTCTGCCTCTCTGCCTCTCTGCCTCTCTGCCTCTGCCTCTGCCTCTGCCTCTGCCTCTCTCATGTCCGTCTTTCCTTGTCTGTCTCTCTGGGCAAATGAATTTTTCACAAATTTATTGTCCAATATTGATCTTCAGTGTCGTCTTCCATCTTTGCCCTGTTGTGCCACTCCACTTTCTTCCGTTATGGGTGTCTAGCATTAAAGGACCCTAAAGGTCCACTTCTCACCGTAGAACTCTGTAAAATCATATTTACAAGGAATTATATTGGCCTTGCCAAAGTCGGTTTGTGCTCTTTTCACTCGAGCTCTTCATTGACTTCGAAAGCCCCAGAATTGTGCTGGCAGGAATCCCACTACTAAAATGAAAATTTAAGTCTTTTACTTTAGTTTTTACTATTAGTTTAATTAAGTTTACAGAATTTTAGCTAGTTTTCATGTTCATTAAAGACTTTAGTGGGTGAAATGAATGAAAATATACGAAAAAAATGTGGAAAATACATTTTGAAATTAGAAAAACATTTGGTGGCCAGTTTTTATTGACCATTAAAAAAACTTACAGAAGCATACAAGATAGTATGAAGTAGTTCCAGCAAAAGTGAAAATTTTCTAATAAAATAGACTATTATCTAAAAATTTGATTGTAAATCATTAAAAATATAAATAAATACCCTTTGATTAGTTGAATATTGTCAAAACTCGTTTGTAGTCGATATAAAGAGAAAGGAGTTATTTAGGAACGCCTGAAAAATATATGCATTTATATAAATCGTGACAATGTAAAAGAATTAAGAGTGAAATTCAAAAGAGAACAAAATAAAAAGAGAAACGAGCAATTAGAGTGAAAAATTTCAGGCCAGTTTTCGCGAGATTTCATAAGTGAGACGAATCTCTCGTAAACAGCGAGAGAGTGCCACCAGGGGAGAGACGCAGGTCGAATGATTCACCCCGCGGAGAACAAAAGGGAGGGAAATTTGAATACGAAAATGGAATTTACTGCGTTGGCAAGGGAAAGGGTTCCAAAGAATGAGTAGAAAATCCCTTATAATAAAACGCTACCGTGTGTGTCTGTGTGTGTGTGTAGTGGATCAGCGGAAGTTCACGCGTTCATTTCCCCCCGAGGGGAGGGTGAGGTCGGCCGTAGGCCGAACTTCACGTGCTTCACGCAGGTTTCAAGGCCGAAGGCCGAGTAATGAGTGGCCTTAGGCCATGAATGTTTGCGGCCGCATGCCGCCTAACTGAGCGGCCGAAGGCCGCGACCCAGGAGGGTGCGCGCCGTTGGCGCGCGTACCCTCCTGGTTAAGGAGAAAGGGACAATATAGATATTTTGGAGCCATCCATAAAGAAATGAAAACTTTACAAAACAAGGGACGTGTTTAATTGTATCACTTGTAAGTGACCAAGATGATTTACTGGGCCACAAGTTTTACATTTACAAATATAGCTAGTTCCTCCATTTTCAGGTGCTTTCTCGGATGCATATCTTTGAATGCCCTCTCTGTTGACAAAAAGGGCCGCCCATCGCATTGGCTCGCGGCCTTGATAGCTCAGTTGGGAGAGCGTTAGACTGAAGATCTAAAGGTCACCAGTTCGATCCTGGTTCAGGGCAATTCTTTTGCTTTTTACAGAAAATAGAAAAAAAAATGTTTTCTTTTTTCTTTAGCCGAAGTTTGCCTCTTTGCGTAGGTCATATTTTGCGGATTTTTCAAGTCAAAAAATGTTTTTATGCATGAAAATACGCAATATGAAAATACGTTTGGATAATTTTAGAATGAGACAGATTTCTGTCTCCCATCTCGGTAGACTTTCGATCTCTCTCTCTCTCTCTCTCTCTCTCTCTCTCCCTCTCTCTCTCTTTCTCTCTCTCTTTCTCTCTCTCCCTCTTTCTATGTCTCTTTACTATTCATATCACTATTCATAAAACCTTTATTGTCCATCTTTTCGATTGAGGGTCGTATTCCATCTTCGCCCTGATGTGCCACTTCGACTCGGAACAGACTGTAAAACAAGTTACAAAAAAAGTGTTGTTCGACCCACCTTGTCTTTCGAAGATGTAGACGTCGACATCTTCAAGATCGGGAAAAAAACATCGTCGGTTCAAAATGCTGGGTTTGCTCTTCATCTCACCAATCATAAAATGATATCGTCGTCTGGTAGTCCAACGAATGCGCAGTTTCTGTAAAAAGAAGATTAGGACTTATGAAATAATATTTACCAAATTCTGTTAAGCTCCGGTTTAACTCCATTGCTTTGATCTTTCCAGAAGTAGACCACCAGGTGATTTTTTTCTGAAGTGAAAATTTTTGTTTGAAAACGGGCCGGCCCGTGAAAACTGAGTATAACTTTGTTCAAACTCAACTTTTTTTTGCTGAAAGTAATAGGAATTTTTTTCCAAAGATTACTTCTTTTTGAAATTTTTCTAACATCTCTTGTTAGGTTTTGCCACGCCGGTGAATCAGTTGATTGAAAATATGGGAAGACTCTGCTTCGGCTGGTGGCTACGGAAATTACTTAAATTTGAGGTTCAACGCTCTAGAATACTTTTATAAAGGGTGCCTGATTATTTTTGAATTTTTGGCTCTCTAATCAATGTTAACAGAAAATCGTTTAAAGCGCATGCAACATGGGCGCACAGAGAGAACAAAAGCAAAGCAAAGCAGAAACGGCTATGCTCGTTTGCCGACCGTTTTAAAGGGGAAGGACCTCGTAAAATTGATTTTTCAAATCTTTGTAAAAACAACTTCATACCGTTGCCACGATTCTGAAACATATCCCTTTTATATGTTTTGGACTGCAACCGGTGCAGGTGTACACGGCCCAACAATGCAAATGGTGCAGGGGTACACGGCAGAGAAAAGCGAGAGAGCGCAGGATAAAGGGAGACGCAGAATTGCGCGCTATTCAAACGTAATTTTCGACTAAACTTCAGGAGGGCCTACTTTGGTTCAATTTGCTCCAAAAAGAGAAAATGGGACAGACACTATTCTGATTCAGAAGAATGAGATCAACTCATTTATCAAAAGTCCAGAAAATAATTATCACGCGGTCCTTCCCCTTTAAGTGGTCCTGCCACAAAAACCCGAATGAGCAATCAAGCAAAACGGTAAAAAAAACCTGCCCGTCTTTTTTTCGAATTCCTGGCGGGACTCAACTACCCAGAGTTTCAGGGTGAAGGCGGTCGGCCGTTTCAGGCAAGAGTAAACATGAATTTTTCCGTGGGTCGGGGAAAAGATGGAAAGAAGCAGGTGTGTATAGCCGTCGCCAAACGGACATCAGGCCAAAAAACGGCCTTAATGCAGCAGCAGTGCGATACTCAGGCGAAAATAGTGTGCGAGCCGCGCAGACGCAGAGAAAAAGCGGCTTTTAATTGCCGATGCTCGTTTGGCGACAACCATAATTTCTAAAAACAGTAACCTCTTCCGCTCGTTCCTTCCAAAGACTGGGACTGTTTCTTAATAGCGATTGACGCACTTCTTTGGCCGGAAATGCATCAACGACGTTTGATGAAAAGAGATATCTTCGAGCATCGATAGATTTTGTAGGTTAAAAAATGTACATTTAGAATATTCATATTTTTAAATCATCATCCGCAAATCGGCGATCTATAGCCCTCGCCCATCGAGCTTGTGATAGTGGCGTACGCATTTGACCCAGCGTCCCCTGTTTCGCATGCTCATTAGCGCAGGTTAATTAAAACTCGTTCCAAGGCCGATGGGCGAGGAGTATATACATAATTCGAAGAATTATTTTCCAATTTTTATAACGACTCTTGTTTCGATTGCTGATTTCAATATTTTCCACCTTTGAAATCGTTCGCAGTATCCTTTATACTGGACGTTGAACCAAAAATACTTGAACGACTACTGGCATTTCGAACATTTCTTTCCCGAAACCATTGAAACCAAACTAAACGTTTTTCCCTAACGCGGAATTCCTGTTTTCATTGGTCCAGACGTTTCGCTGAAATGCGGTGGCAGGGCCAACCAAGCGAAAATCCATTTCCTGACGTCGCTTGGATACTTCCCCAGCGATGGCAGGCCAGGTAAAGCTTACTTTTTATACAAAATCACTACTTTTTTCCTTTAAAAGGCTTTTATTTTTAGCATTTGAAAAAGTATGCCTCAACTGTTGATTCACACCTTGACAAAGTGGATTTCGCGCTGGATGAGGAAATTTCCAATTTGGTAATACTAATTCAACTTTGTCTTTTGAAATTTTAAATTCAGAAATCGAAAATCAAAGAACTGCAATTGTATACCAAAGAGGCGGAGGAAAAAGAACGAGCGATCATACAAAAGGAAGAAATTCTGCTGGAACAAAACAGAAATATTCGGAAAAATTTGGAGCAAAAGGAAAAATTGAGGAGAAAAAGAGAGCAACAGCTGGTGGTTGAGGAGGAAGAAGCTCGAAAAGAGACGGAGGCTTTGGAGAAAATTGAAGTCGATAGTAAGTTTAATTGGGAAAATTAAGGAAATTGTAATTTAGGTGTTCGAATGAAAAGAGAGATTGACGATTTGGCAGCGGAAATTAGAATATTGACCGATGAGATGAAAGGAACTGAATTGGCTGGGAAAAAGAGAGAACATCAGCATTTGTTGGATAGTTTGGAACAGTCGAGAGAATTATTGCAACAGAAAAAAGCTGCACAGGTAGAAAAAAGAACGAATTTTGATATTATTTGTAAAAAGCAAAAGAATTGCCCTGAACCAGGATCGAACTGGTGACCTTTAGATCTTCAGTCTAACGCTCTCCCAACTGAGCTATCAAGGCGCCGACGAATGGCGCTGCGCGGCACTAGACATCAACACGGGCGCCCGCACAAGTTGTTTGACATAATATTACCGCGACTAAACGATATATACCCTAAATTTAAACAAAAAACATTTTCGCTAATAGGTTGTTTAAATAATTCAGGATGTTTAAATAATTCAGGACTGGGCCGTTCGTCGCCTCCGCAAAGATGTAGCCTTTATCGAATCAGCTCTGGAAAAAGTGGATGATCGTCTCTTACAAGAAGTTAGGTAAGTGAAACACCTTAACTTTACCCTAATGCCCTTAGAAATCGCCAATCGCAAACTTCCGACTTGGAAAGGAAAACGAAAATCTACGAAGATGAGCGCTCTATGGTGAATGACGAATTCACGGCGGCTCTTGCTTATCTATTAACCGACGAGAATCAAAAACAAATGAAGGAAAGGAAACAACACGTAAAAATGATTAATAATGTATTTTATTGACGATTTTAGGCGGTTGAGCAAAATACAAAGTTATTGTCAAGGCTTCTGGAAGATAATTGCAATTTTCTCGAAGAAGAGGCTAAGTCGCAAATCGAAAAGGCTAAAGAACTGGAACACATGAACAGAGTGCTTGAAAAGGTTTGCCTCTAACTGTTTTGGTACTCTCTCTTTATCTCTCGCTCTCGCTCTCGCTCTACAGAGAAAGAGAGAGAGAGAGAGGTTTTACATTCTTATTCCCGTCTTTTCATTTTTATATCTCTCTCTCCCTCTCTCCCTCTCTCTCTCTCTCTCTCTCTCTCTCTCTTTCTCTCTCTTTCTCTGTATGTCTCCCTCTCTCTCACACACACATACACACATATAGTTATCGCCAAGCGAGCATCATGCCAAATTCGTGCCGTTATTCTCTGTTGACATTAGATTAGCATATTATCGTAACCTAATTCACCATCAACAGAGATAAACGGCACGAAATTGACATGATGCATGTTTGTCGGAAGCAATATAGCTGTCACCAAACGAGCACCGGCGATAAAAAACCGCTTTTTCTCTGCGTCTTCGCTGCTCACACACTATTTCCGCCTGCGTATCGCACGGCTGCTGCATTAAGGCCGTTTTTGACCGGATGTCTGTTTGGCGACGGCTATACACACCTGCTTCTTTCCATATTTTTCCCGACCCACGGAAAAATTCATGTTTACTCTTGCCTGAAACGGCCGACCGCCTTCAGCCTGAAACTCTGGGTAGTTGAGTCCCGCCAGGAATTTGAAAAAAAAAAGACGGGCAGGTTTTTTTTACCGTTTTGCATGATTGCTCATTCGGGTTTTCGTGGCGAGACCACATAAAGGGGAAGGACCGAGTGATAATTTTTTTCTGGATTTGTGATGAATGAGATGATCTCATTCTTCTGAATCAGAAAGTGTCCCATTTTCTCTTTTTGGACCAAATTGAACCAAATTAGGCCCTCTTAAAGTTTAGCCGAAAATATCGTTTGAATCGCGCGCAATTCTGCGTCTCTCTTGTTCCAGCGCTCTCTCGCCTTTTTCTGCCGTGCACCGGTTGCAGTCCAAAACATATAAAAGGGGTATGTTTCAGAATCTTGACAACGATATCTATTCAATGAAGTTGTTATTACTAAGATTTAAAAAAAATCAGTTTTACGAGTTCCTTTGTCGTTTCATCCGCGGAAAATTGCTTCTTTGCTTGCTTTTTTTGTGCGCTCATGTTACATGCGCTTCAGACGATTTTCAGTTAACATTGATTAGAGGCCCCCCTTCATTTCAAAAATATCCAGGCACCGTTTATATAAGTATTCTAGAAATTGGCATCATTGGTCTCCGAGTACGATAGGCTAAAATTAGAAAAAGGAGACACTTCATCTTATACTTTCAATATCCAGGTAAGGAATGGAACACAAAATATATTTTTTCCATAGCCACCAGCCGAAGTAGAGTCTTTCCATATTTTCAATCAGCTGATTCATCAACGTGGCAAGACCTACCAAGAAATGTTGGAAAAATTTCAAAAAGAAGTAATCATTGGAAAAAAAATTCCTATTACTTTCAGCTTTTAGGCCTTTTGTTTCAATCGAAGATCACCGGGGTCAAAACCAGAGAACGGGCAAAAGTTGAATTCATTGAAGCGAGACATAGTTATGGCCACACGGAGGGAAAATGCCCTTAGAGGACAAATAAAGAGGATTGTGGAGAGAAATGAGACTTTGGAAGAGGAATTGGAGAAACAGAGGAGAGTTTTGGAGAAGACGGCAGAGGAGGTTAGGAGAATCGACGCAGATGTAGTGGCTAAAGGTGAGAAAGAAAGAGAGAGAGAGAGAGAGAGAGAGAGAGAGAGAGAGAGAGAGAGAGATAGAGAGAAAGAGAGAGAGAGAGAGAGAGAGAGAGACGGAGAGAGAGAGAGAGGGAAAGAGAGAGAATCTTTCAGAAGACATTTTGATTGACTCTGTTGTTATTTCAACTGACGAGGAAAAACGACGGACGCTTCTTGAAAAGAAAGAGGCCGAACTTCAAAATTCCTTGGAGAGGCTAGAACGTGGAAATTCTCTTGAAGAGAAGAAACTCAACGAACTAAGGTTTTTTTTATTTCGCTTCGTAGAAATTTTCCTTTTCAGAGATTTATTGTTCACTCTGAATTCTAAAATCGAAGCCAAGAACCATTCCAACCCTGTTGACGTTGAGGCAGAATCAGCTGAATTGAGAAGGGACCTGAAGGATTTAAAAAATAGTCAAATGAGCCTGAGCAAGTCTGTGACCAAACTACAAAAGGTAGTGTTCATCAACAAACTGAACTTTGTTTTAAGGAATTGGAGTTATCGGTCGTTAGGAGGGACGCCGCAGTTGGGCGCGCACAGGCTGTTGTTCCGCTCAGGACCAATATTAGAGCTGAGAGGAAGCAGGAGTTGGATGCGCATCGACGACGAATTGATAAGAAGAGGAAGTACTTGGAGAAGATGTTAATTGAGTAATGAAGCCAGGAATTTGGAGAGAAAGAGAAAAAAAGATAAATAGACCGAGAGGCAAAGATACATTTGGAAAAGACTCAAAATCAGAAAGGCTGGATGACAAAGAGCCGGAGTGGCAGTGAGATACCAATAGATCTTTGAAGAACAAACATCTTTGAAAAAGGGAAAAATTTGTTGCTTCCGGGGGACGTCTAACACCCACAGAACCCCAACACTGTGGTCACCGCTTAACTAAAGGAAGCACAGGGGATCGAACCAGCAACGTCGTGGCTCGTCTTACATTTCGCAAACTGAGCGCTAACCGATTCGGCCACCAAGGCATGCTTGCTGGTTAGTAGGAAATTGTTTATCAACACCGCCCTCCTACCGGTTGTGCACGAGGGAAGGTGCAATTTGAATAAGTCCTTAGAGAAAGCTCATGTCCACCTGCGGGGTGAGACGTGGGGTTAAGTATCGGACTAATGGCTGATGTTTTGGAAATTCTGACTACTACATCGCACGTGCACACACGCACACGAGAAATAGAAAAAAATGGAGAGAGAGAGAGAGTGAGAGAGATAGAGAGAGAGCCTGAGGTTTTTAAACTTTCGTTCAAAATTTCCTTGTTTAGACTACATCTGTCGAAAGCGCGCAAAGTTCTAAGAATCTTTTCCTTAATCCGTTTTTTTTTCACCAAAATCAACGAGAAAGGCGTGAGGAGGCTTTAAAGAGGTGAAGCGAGAGAGTGAGAGAGTGCAGACATGCAGGTGGAAGTCGGAATTTCATTTTTTTCGAAAATCTTTTGGAAGACTATTCCAATCAATTGAGCTTGAACGTGTCCTTTCCAATTAATAAAATACATTTATTATACTATAATCAACCCTGCCTATTTACATTTCATGCCTTCACAGTCATGGCCAATTTGTATTCCTTCCGCTCCTTCTCCGGCATTCCATCCGGCAAAGGCTCTCCTTTTGTCTCCGGAAGAACAGTTTGGAACAGAATGGTGTCAAACAAACATATCACAGTCAAAAAGATGTAAGGAATCACGGGAAAAGGACTCTGAACAAAGAATTTTACATAAAACACTGATAATTTACCAAAATAAACAGCTGAGGAGCGACGATGACTCCAATGCGACTGAAGACGGATTTGAAAGACATGGCTTGGTTTCGAACCACAGTGGGGAAAATTTCAATTAGCACCATACTTTTAGTGATAAAAACCTGAAATGTTTGTGAATTTAAATTTAAAAACTAGTACCTGAGTTGAAAAGGCAGTGGCTAGGATTGTACAAACTCTCACTATAGAAATATATTCTTTTTCCTTTCCTAAATGGATTTATTTTAGACTTCTAATGTGATTTTACCGAAAATGTAAATAAACGCTATTATTCCTACACAGGTGGCAATTGAGGCTTGTGAGCACAAATGAACCATTTTTCTGCCAACACATTTCACTCTGAATGAAGAAATTGAAGGTTTCTTAAAAATAGACATACTTGTAGTCGAGGAAGCCACAAAGTAGGTTCACGGCCCAGCGAATTACGGCTAAGATAATTGTGTTCATAAATATGGAACCGGAGAGTTTGTCGAGATTGAAGACAAGAGAGTAGTTGGTCATACTCGTGATGAAGCTGAAAGAAATATAGGAAGTAATTAGAAAGAGGCAGAGAAGGGGGAGAGATTGGCAGATGGCAACTGTAGAATCAAGAACCGACTGGACCAAGGAAAGTATATGCGGACTTGATCGGCACATTGCAATTCTTGCTTATCTCTTGGCGAGGGTTAATATTACTTGTTTGGTTTGAAACCCCTCTCACTCACTCTCTCTATCTCTCTGTCTCTCAATCTCACTCTCTTTCTCTCTCGCGTCCTTTCTCTGAATCGACAGACCTACCGAATGTTCTGTTGTTGCAATATTTCACTTTAGTTGTAAACGCAATACAGTAGAAGTACTGTCTTTCTGAATTCAACAACCGTCAATCCATTAGGATATGATTTTTATTATATTCCTCACCCAAGGAGCTTGTAATAGCGGCATGCGCAGTTAAGCCATAAAATTGTCTGCGTTTCCCTGTTTCGCACGCTCATTAGATGCGCAGGTTCTTTATAACCCCTTCCAAGGTCCGTGGGCGAAGACTATACACCGAATCTTCGGCCAAGAAGATACTGCTAGTTCAAAAAAGGTATAACTTTCTTTTTTGTTTTTTGTTTTTGTTGTTGTTTAAGGAATTGTCAAACCAAAAAAAATTATGTCAAGCTTTGTTTACAACAAATTTACAACAAATCAAAAATTGTTTCTAGAAATTTCGAAAATCCCGCTTGAAAATTTATAGAGCCCTGCTCAATCTGAATTTCTGTCACCCTAACATTCATTATATAGATGCCTCATTGGTCTCAACACGATTATGGTGTACCCGAATGCAAACATACACAGAGTGTGTTGTGTAAATGGACGCATAGAAAAAAAAAACGCAAAATACAGCTATAGTGCGTTTACAAAAAAGAGTCAAGGAACAAGGGATTTTCCTAAAGGACAAGGTACATTTTGTCCTGCCGCGATTGCTAAATTCTCTGCGCACTCCTCTTTTACAGTGCTCTTTTCCTGTTGTATTTATTTTCACTTCAAAGTTTCAAGCTGCAGGTGGTTAAATACGGGTAGTCATCGCTCAAAAGTCGTCGACTCTTTGTTGGAAATGCACTATATAGTGTGTTTTCGAAAAACGGTTTGGGCCAAAAACCATAAGGATGGTACATTAGGTCCCGCCGCGATATTTTAATTGTCTGCGCACTCCTCTTTTACAGTGCTATTTCGCCTATTTTATTTCTATTCACTCCAATGTTTCAAATTCTCAGTGGTTAAAAAGGATCAAAACATCAAGGCTGCTCAAAAGTTGTTGACCTTTCTTTGGAAACAGACTATGGTTAGAACTGCACGTTCAAACCAATCGAAATGTTAAAAATTCCTCTCATGTCTCGGACAACTCTAGTTTCTTCCTGGCTCGTGATTCAAACTCCGCTTACTCTCCCCATCTTTTCCTATCTCTGCTCTTTTTGCGTAACCCGTGTCGTTTAGGGACCGTTTCCGTCCACGTCTTATCTCAACAGAAACTAGAAGCAGCACAAACAACTTTCTCTAAAGAAGGAATAACTCACGTTCCACAGGCCATCACAACCACAGATATTCCGAGTTTCCGTGTATGGAACAGATGCTTCATTGTGTAGTGCTTTCGCTTGGTTTCGGATGCCAGTTGGGCCTGAAAAAAAGGAAAATTTTGAACTATAAGGTAGACTAGAATCATTCCAAGAATTTACGACCCAGTAGCTGGAAAATGTGGATCACGCGCCTAAACCTTGGTATAAAAAGCTTGGGACCGAAAGTGGATCAGTCCGCCGTCGCCTACCCAACTTCCAATTTCAATGTTTTTCAAAACTTTGAAAACCCATCTCATTTTTGAAATTTTCTTTTTGTAAGAAACAGGTTTTTCACAACCAAGAAAACAAGTCGAAACTGTCGAAACCATGAGATTGAGTGAAAAAAGTTTCACAAATTCTAGTCACAATGGGTTTAATTAGCCAGTCACTGCACATTTTTCAATTAAAAATTGTTAAACAAACAATTTTTGTATATATTTAAATGCTTGTGAATTGGTTCAGTTTCCACTTTCAGTTTATTTCACAAAAGAAACAAAGCAGAAACTCGAATTCCGTTCGATAACGGTTTATAGTTGCGATAAATCATGCATCACAACTCAGTTGACCAACGGCTGGCAAAGGAACAAAGATAAAATTTTTCAGGAAAAAATACCCCAAATTTTCTAAAATTTGTGTTTTGGTTAAAGCGGAGATTCACCAAAAATACCAAAAATTCATTTTATAGCTGTCGCCAAATTGGCTTTACTGCAGCATTCATGCGATACGCAGGCGAAAATAGCATGAAAAAGGTAAGACGCAGAGAAAAAGCGGCTTTTCTCGCCGATTTCCGTTGGGCGACGGCTATATAACATTTTCTTTTTGCCCGAATTTCTCCAAATGCCTGTGAAAAGCCAATGTGCATTTGATTGCGCCGTGTTCCCAGCCAACATGTACTGAATCTTAATGAAGATGTATATAAGCTCCGACAGGCGAGACCATCGTCACTTTCCGATGAATCCCACGTTTCGCTTCTGTTTTACCATCCACGAACCGTACAGTTCCAAGCAAACTGAATGCGCTTCTATGGTGCTTTCACTTCAAAACACAAACATAAAGCCGTGACTAATCGGTTTTTGGTTCGTTTACGTGTCTCGGAGGAACTTTGTCCGTGGGCACACACAATCGTCGCCTTGTATGAGGCTCTACGATGGCAAAACACACACTGAGTCAGCGATTGTCGGATTAGAAGGGTGACCTGGCAATGGCTCCGCCCACGGGGATCACAAGACTCCCAGGCGTATAAAAGGAAGGTTTGGAGATAACTTCACCCTACTTTTGGTCTAAAGATGTCTAGAAACCAAAATATCTTTTCTTTTCTTTCACAGTTCTTTCTCTTTTACATTTTAAAACATTGTCATTAGAATATAGTTTTAGAATCATGTCTGGACACCACGACTCCCACGCCCACCACGCTCACGAGGAGCACCACGAGGAGCACCACGGAGAGCACCACGACGCGGCCCACTGCCACGACAAGCACCACGGTTGGTTTTGGTTTCATCCGACAAAATACTTGGAAAGTATAAAAGTGCATATACGCGGTTGATTCGGAAAAGGAGAAAAAAGAGGTCGCTGGTAAAAATGATATGAGAGGCGCAGGGCGCTATGTCTCGCCGTAAGCCATTGTGCGCCAACTTCACTTGAGGCACATAACGGCTACCAAATGGAGGTTTTTCCTATAAATTCCATTTTTTTAGACCACCATAAGGATGCCCACCACGAGGGCCACCACCACGAGGACGGACACCACCACGCCGAAGGCCACCACGCTAACGACGGACACCACCATTAATCAGTGTGATCCAACTGTGAATAGAGAAATGAACCTGGTATTCGGCATCGATCAGTTCATCGATTTGTTTGCTGTTGTCGTCCGTCAGTCCGTCCCTAGCGTGAATCTTCTTGAGGATTGTGCGAGCCTCTTTGAGATGGCCGTGTTGGACCAACCAACGGGGAGATTCGTAGACAAAGCTGCAGTGGTTTAAATTAAAAAAAAAGAAAGAAACGCATACAAATAAAAGATTAGAGCAGGTGAACTGGCAAAGACGATGTTGCGCTGGAAGGTGCGCCAGTCGTGGGAGATCATACCTGAAATGGGAATTTCGATCAATGCACTTTATTTAGTGCCCAATTTCGTATGAAAAATGCATTCAACCACATGTTGTGCCGAATTGAAGTTTTTACACACCATTGACTTGAAAACAAGCCAACTTGTAAGAAAATTGTAGCCGTTATTGGGCTTGACATAACAAACACAATGTTTCGGAACTTGCGATTATATACTCCATTTCCAACGAATGGGTAAGGATTTTAGAAATTTTAAAGGACAGAGTACCTTTGGTCCTGATCTTAGTTAATTGTCTGCGCACTCCTCTTTTACAATGCTCTTTCGCCTATTATATCTCTATTCACTTCAATAGTTCAACTCTTTTTTGGTAAAATACTATTAATTTTCAACATTGCCCCAAAGTCAAAAACCTTCCCTTGGAAACATATTATAGTTTGTAAGGAATTCAGAGTTTTTCTGCATTGCTATTTTTGGGTTGCGATTTACGGTAGGGTTACTGTATCAGCTCATATTGTTTCAAACTTGCACGTTAGAAAGTACTTTTTAATTGTACACCAGAAAAATATATCTGGGTTTCGAAAAATTGAAACCATTAAACTGCGAAAAACTTAACCTTTTTTTGCGGTTTTTCGCATTTTTGGACTATTCAGTGGCATTTGTGAAGTCAGCCAGTCAGCTATTTGAACTAATGGAGTTTACATTGAGCTACAAAACCTTTTGTAAAAGCATCCACTGTAGTTTTCAAAAAAAAAAAATAATTGAAAACAAACATTCGAAAGAAAAAAGTATGCGGCGATTTTAGAATTTTCTGATCCACGACTATCGGCTTCTCTGCGTCTGCGCTTCTCGCACGCTATTTCCGCCTGAGTATCGCATGGCTGCTGCATTAAGGCCGTTTTTGGCAGGATGCTCGTTTGGCGACAGCTATAATTCGGGTTTAAAGGGACAGTAACGAGGCTTTTCATTTCATCTTCGCTCGGATATGGTCGAAAATTATGCCAATTAACTAAGCTAAATTGTCTCACACCCTCCTCATTTGCAGCGCTCTCTCAGCCAATTTGAATAAAATTTGACTCATTAGCATGCCTTGTAAACACCGGACACGCAGGACGTACTGGCCGTCTACAAATCTGTAGACGGATGCCCCTTTTTGGCGACTTTTAAGCGTATTTTCCGAAAACGGTAAATGTGCGAGCCTTATTAATATTGTCTTGATCAGCAAATTGTTCTCTCCTTATTGAGCTAATGCTGTAAAACCCGTCTGACTGCCCCTTTAAGCCATTTATGATTGAATTCTTTCACATTTATTATCTCCCCAACATTTACCACGTTTCACCACACAAACGAGTGGAATACTTTTCGTTTATTTTCACAAGGTTTCAAAAGACTTTTTTTTTGGTTCTCACTCAAAACACCTGTCAATGCATTGCTGAAATCTCTCACCTATAAGACTGACAAGAATGAAGTTAGCAGACCAGGCAATAATAGAAGTAACTACAAAACGATGTTGCTTCGGAATCTGTTCTGTCATATAAACGAAGAAAGTGCTAAACTTAAATTAAATGAGTCTTCGGAATCTTTTACCCAATAACTCCCCCAACAAAAGGTCCTTGAACTGCTCTGGCGATTGTGAAACTTGTCAAATCGTAGGCAAACGTAGTTGCCAATCCAAAGACCATTGTCAGGACGTAAGACGCGGTTAAAACCTTAAGTACCCAAATTTTAATTTGAATTGAATTTTTAACCTTCAGACGCCCAAAGCGATCCGACAACATTCCCGTGACCAAGGTTCCCACGAGAACTCCCATCATTTGGACTGAAATGCTGCTCTTCACGAGCGCAGTTTCCTTGCAAAGGTGATTGAACTGAATTTTAATTTAATTATTGAAATGAAGAAAAGTTATTAACCTCCACATTGACTGATTTGAACTCATATGTCATACTCAAAGTACAATTTTCCAATCTTCGGTAGTCGAGGCCCGTTTTGCAGATATCTTTGATTATGATTTCTTTTCCTATGCATGAAACTTCAGTGGGCGCAGCTCCTGAAAATTTTCGAGGATTAGAAAACTGTTGAACAGTAAAAAACAAGTTTTCATCAAATGGAATGGCTCTTTGCAAGAAAATAAATGCCAAACGATTTGATTTCGTTTCTTTTTCGGAAACATGATTAACACTCAGAAAAGTTAAACATTTGTTGGGATACTCAAACAACCATAACACCTAAATTTGATGGGCAACTGAATAAATTCCGTTTCTCAAAACAAAAATTGAGTGATTCCTTGTTTCCAAAAAAACGGGTCATTCTTTCATGCGTTTCGTTGAACTTCTGGTTAAAGTGGTTTGTTTTGGGTCCCGCCGCGAAGAAAACGTGATCTACCCAAGCACGTAAAAGAGCGAGCATAAAAGAGCGAGCAAAGAATAGGAAAGAACAAAATGCATAAAAAGAGGGATTTCTCATGCAAACCGTCGCCTTTCACTGCAAAAAGGGTATTTTGGACACACCTTATCTATATTTTTAATGGAAATCGACATCGGCTTGAAGCAAAAATCAAAGTTTAGTTTTGATAATGGTGCATCGAATAAACTACGATACAAATGATTTTGCTGTCAAGAGTTGGACAGGGCCGACCAAGATAAATCAACCAAGTCTCGTTAAAGGATCGTCAGGGGTCTTTTTTCAAATCGCATGCTAATGAGGGCTTGGCCAGCATTTTGCCCATAACCGTTTGCTGGAGCGCTGTTCGGCAACATTATTTCAATTGAAATGCCTCGATTAGCATACACGTCATTTCCAATCCGAAAAGGCGCCTGACGGTTCCTTTAAGAAAGCCCAGATAAACATAGGGTTTCTCGTTTGCTTGTCAAAATCTGTTCAAAGCTTAACAAACCTACCTGCAAAAATCATGAAGAACATATTTCCAGCACCACAGAGAAGAACAAATTCAGAGTAGAAGAGCACCAAAAAGGCATATCGTCCTAGCCGGACTAAATCCTCAATGCTCTTCTTCTTCTCCGGTTCCTTTTCCTCACTTTGAGGAACTTCTTGGTACTCTTTATCCGTGGTCATTACCTATCTGAAACGGTGAAATATCCACGTAAAGATGAAAAGATCATAGTTGATAGGAATGTGCCATAAAAAGGTCAAAAGTGCTTTTGTAGACAGACAAAAGGACATGGCGGTGCCGGAACGTTGGCCGAAAACTGAAGGAAAAGAAAAGACTGGTTGCATGGAGCGACCGAAAGTTCGATGGGCTGTCACTGTGCGTGGAAATCACACCTGAGACGGTGTAATAGCCATCTTTGTTCAAGGTTTTGGTTAATCTGTTTCAGTGTTGAAATGGAAATATGTTGAATAGTTCGCTTAGGAGAAGAGCTAAAAAAAATATAACAATTTTTGAAATGATACTCACTGAACAGAAGACAAAGTGAAATTTCCTAGTTTCAGAGACAAATAGTCCTCGCCAATTTCAGTTCCTCCAGAAACGTTTTTCTGTGTTGCGTACCCAACTTTTTGGGACATGAAACCTTTTTGAAAATCAATTTCTCAAAAAATCACTTCTAGTTGGTGTTTGCATTAAATCTCATTAAAAAATGTTGACCTTGTAAGTAGATTTGAATAGAGAAAAAAGCATGGATATTTTTTATTTTATTTTTTGAAACTGAAATTTTTATTTATACTCGTCGCCCAGCGTGCTTTCCTAGCCGGCAGCGGGAAACAAGCGGCTTTTTGTCTGCGTCTCCGCGACTTGCACACTATTTTGCGCGTTAGATGTGCATGGCATCGAAACATTAGGAAAGGTCCGTGGGCGAGAAGTATATAGCTAGGCTATAAATAAAATTCAAAATAAGAGTTTGTTAAAGGGACAGTCAGGCGGGTTTCACAAGACTGGCTCAAAAAAGAGAGAAAAATCGCTGATCATGAAAATATATATGACTATGGGTCGAAAATTTACCTTTTTCGAGAAAATATGCTCCAAAGTCGCCAAACATGGGTCTCCGTCAACAGATTTGCAGACGGGCAGTACGCCCTGCGTGTCCGGCATTTACAAGGCATGCTAATGAGCCAAATTTCATACTCAGTGAAACGCTAGAAGACAAAGTAAAATTTCCTAGTTTCAGAGACATATATATAGTCCTCGCCAATCTCGTTTCTCCACAAATTTCTAAGTTTTGCAGTGTTGCGTACTCAATTTTTGATGACACGAAAGCCTTTTGAAAATATATTTCGGTTGTGGGTAATTTTTAGTGAAATTTTGGTTTAGCTACTTTTGAAAAACAAAAATGGCAAATTCATTAAAAAATGATTTAGCGAACCGTGAAGATGGTTTAAATGTAACATACCGTAATTCATACATACCGTGTGAATCAAAACAATTACGCAGAATAGCAAAACTTTGAAACTCCTTGGGTAACTGAGCAGAACTAAATATGGTAATTGCGAATTAGTTTCGAGATTTGTGCCGAATTGTAGCTACATAATTTATGACGTGCTGATCAGTAGTTCAGGCTCAAACTACAAATGGGGTTGAAGCAGAACTGTAGGAAAAACAAAAATGCTCTAAGAATTTTTAGAATACCTTTTTTAAATAAAATGAATAAGAGTGGGCTGAATAATAATAAAACTGGTCTTTTATTTTTAAGGGTCAACATCTAAATGTCAAGACTTAAAAATGCTCGAAAATGCAGAACTTCCAATTCAGCTTCACATGCCGGAAGAGAAAAAGGTCATGCTGACAATAGAAACAAAGAGGCTTGTTATTGAGGTATTTCGAGCACAGCCTGGATGCAATCGAGTGAAATATTCACGTTTCTAAAAAGGAAGTTCAAACTGATTCAAAAAGATTTTTCTTGTTTTATTGGAATAATTGTCCGTTTCGTAGCTAAAACTAAACATTTTTCGTGATAATTGAACTAAACTCTTGCAATCTGCTATGACGTGGTTGCAAACGAAAAAGAAAACGTCTGACTGAACTTTTTGGCCCGCGCGCCACTTTTGTTGCAGAGGTGTGACAAAGATGATTGATAAAACGAAATGATTGATAAAGCAAAGCAGCGTCTCTTTTAATAGGCTTGATTTGCAATTTTTAAAACAAATTGAGTCTTCTTATGCTAATCCGCTTACTCGTCATTTTGCATCGCCGTAGCACAGCGTCATTTGTAGATAAGCGGTTCAATCGAACTACTGTGAACCACTTGAAACGCCAAATTAATGACACAGTGGTAAACCTGCATTTAACTGAGAAAAATAACTGATAGGTATAGCTGTCGCCAAACGGGCATCCTGCCAATTACGGCCTTAAAGAGCAGTCGTGCGATACGCAGGCGGAAATAGTGTGCGCGAAGCTTACAATTAGATGCAGAGAAAAAGGGGCTTTCAAAAGCCGAGGCTCGTTTGGCGAGAACTATATTTAACTATCTACTTCTCTAATCTTCATTTTAGAAGTGACCCCATAAAACTTTCCGCAAAAAAAACAACGAAATCAACCGAGTAGAAACCGTTTGATTTGAAAATTGTTAAACAGCATTGTATGGTAGTTCGCCTTTTGCAAGCAAATTTTTCGAGACCATTCTTGTTCATGATTTTCACTTTGTAAAACAAACATTTAAAAAATTCGTTCATTGACTCAGTTCAGTTAAGTTTAGTTAATAATAAGGTGTTTAGGTCGCAGTCTCTGTAAGAATCGAATAGCCTGCGTAAGACCAGTTAAATAGAAAAAAGTCCAAAATTCTGAAAATTTGTGTAAGATCAGTTTTGAATACATTAATCACTCGAAACAAGTCACGATTATTCAGAAAATACAAAGGTTTAGGGCAAACAAACGCTAAATTTTTGAGTTTTGCAAGTTCTCCGATTGATACAATGTTGAGATTGCTCTGTCAAACTTGTTTTTGCACATAGTGAATCGGTTGATACAAGAGAAAAGAATCTGTTAGTAAATTGTAATCATAACCTATAAAACTCTAGAGAAAACGTTGAAAATGTTTGAATTCTACTATTGTTATGAACCGCCTATGGTGTCAAATTTCGGTATAAAACTTTGGCCTTTTTTTTGAAAAAAAGTGCAAAATTGCAATTCAAGAACATTGGTTTAGTCTTTCTTTGGAATAATAGGATAGTAGGTTTTCTGAGAGCTTCTGAAGCAAGTATCCGTCAAGTTTCAATGCTGCCTCAGCTAGAAAATTGTGTGTTTTGTCCGGTTTTCATATTATTGTGGTCTATGTGGTCTTAGCAAAACAGAGCAACGTTTACACAACTGAAAGGAGCAAGTCGTTGTGCAGTGTACCAAACACAGTGTTTGTGCCGGAAATGTTGTCCAGGTTGTCAAGGAAACCGCACTTTCTTTTTAATTTCGGATCATCCACTTTTTGTTTACCCTTCAACTGATTCATGGTCACCTAATACGTCACACGCGTCTCGCCTCATCATGCGATTGATGAAGAACTCTGTTTTTGTGACTTTTTTGTGGAGAGATACACTTTATTATAGATTTGTTCACCGTAAAAATAAAAATACCAGTAATTACAACACTCGTTCAGCCAGAAGAATTTGATCCTCCGTCGACCCATGGCTCTCGTCTTTCTTTTTCTTTTCCGGAAGTTTTTCAGGCAGTGGAATTCCTTTTGTCTCCGGAATAAAGATTTGGAAAAGAGCAGTGTCGGCAAATGCCAAAAATGAAAGCATAAAATAGGGAACGGCTTGCCAGGGACTCTGAAAAGATATTTATGATAGAAAAAATAACGTTTCTTACCAATTGGAACAGTTGTGGGCCGAAAATGGCTCCCATTCTACTGAAAACCGATCTGACAGAGACGGCTTGGTTGCGGATTACGGTGGGAAAGACTTCCATCATTACGATGTTTTTCGTCAAATATACCTGAAATGGGCGGGGTTTACAAATTTTTTTGTACACGAACGCACTCACTCACGCACACACACGCACGCACATACACTCACACACCAGCGCACGCACGCACGCTTATAAAAGTTTAAATTACCTGGGTGGAAACGGCCAAAGTAACAATTGTCAGAACCCGTAAAGCAATAGGATACACCTCTTGAATACCTAAAATCTCTTCTGGTTTAGAAATATAGTCTTCCTCACCAAGTATGTAGAAAGCAGCAATAGAACCCACAGAGAACCCGATAATTCCATGAGCAATTAGGTGGACGTGCTTTCGACCGATGCACTTTACCCTAAACAAGGTGAATGAGACAGACAGTGCGCGCTTGTGTGTGTGTATGTATGTATGTGTGTACGTGTGTGTGTGTGTGTGTGTGTGTGTGTGTGTGTGTGTGTGTGTAAAACTGAAACGGTAATGACATACTTGTAGTCTGCAACTCCAGTAAACAGATTTATGCTCCATCGCAATCCAGCCAAAATAAGAGTATTCCAGTAAATAGACCCCTTCAGTTCGTCAATTTTGAAAACAAAACTGTAATTCGTAGTACTTGTAATCAGACTGAAATGGATTGACCGGCATATAAAAAATCTTCCTGAACTCACGTTCCCATACTGAGAATAAGTAGGGCGCGGCCCAATTCCTTAGTGTGAAACAGATCCAATAAGGTGTTCTGCTTAACTTTTGCAGCTTTGTCTTTTGAAGCCTAGAAGAATTGAATTTTAGCTTTCCAGAGAGCGAACCTACCTCATATTCAGAGTCCAAAATGAGATCTATTTCATTTTCGCACAAATCTTGATTTTCTCTAGTTTTTTGAATCTTCTCTAACACAATTCGAGCCTCATCCAAGTGGCCGTGTTGAATTAGCCAACGGGGAGATTCATAGACGAACCTGAAAAAAACATAATTAGCACAACACACACGCACACACGCACACACGCACACACACTCACACACACGCACTCACACACACACACACACACACATACAACTCAACTTACCAAAACAAAACGAAAGCTGGCGAACTAATAGCAACGATATTTAACTGATATGCCCGCCATTCCTTAGAATAAACAGCTGAAAGAGCGATAACATCAATCTTATCAAACATACCTAGAATGACAATAAGAATGAAGTTGAATGACCAGCCGAAGATACTTGTGACCCAGTAGCGATGATGCTTCGGAATGTATTCGGCCAAGTAGACTGAGGTAGTACTAAAATGAAATAAACCGTGAAAAATAAAGTGAAAGTACCCGACAATTCCACCCACAAATGGGCCTTGTAGGGTTCTCAGAATGGTGAACGTAAGGAGAGAATTCGTTGCTACAGTAGCTCCGGAGAGAAGGGCAGTCGCTATGTAGGAGATCATTAGAAGCTAAAAAATGTAAGTGTATCTGTACCTATATGTCTCAGTCTCACAGTCACACAGTCTCACAGTCTCACAGTCTCACAGTCTCTCAGTCTCTCAGTCTCAGTCCCTCTCTCAGTCCTCTCTCTCTCTCTCTCTCTCTCTCTCTCTCTCTCTCTCTCTCCTTATGCTAACCTTCAATCTTCCAAACCGATCCGACAGATATCCTGCGAACAAAGTTCCAACGAAGACTCCGATCATCTGGATGGAGATACTATTCTTCACAAATTTCGAATCTTTACATAAGTAACCAAACTGAAATCTCTGATTACATAGAATTTTAAATCTTCTCACATCCACATTGACAGATTTGAATTCATAATCCACATCTAGTTCGCAGTTTTCCAATTGTTTATAGTCGAATCCCTCCTTACAAACATCGGTTATGATCCCTGTTGAGTTTGAACAACTGACAGCCTGAGGAACGGCTCCTGAAGTAAAGTCTAGACATCATAAGCTGTAAACAAACCTGCGAAAATCATGAAACAATAGTTTCCCGTGCCTAGAAGAAGAGCGAATTCAGTGAATAGGATGACTAAGACTGTGTATCTGTCCATACGAACGAAGTCGTCGAAACTTCGCTTCTTCTGTCCCTCTTCGGCCTTTTTTAGAAGACCAGAGGGAGCAGAAGTACCCATATTCTGAACAATTGGTTATCATTATCAGGAAAATCTAAAAGGCAAAAAAAAACATTCGGAAAAACTTGTAAAATATAATAAATGAAAAAAATTAGTAAGACAATAAAAAAATTGAATGTATAATACTTTTCCATTTCATTTCTTCACAGGGGAGCCTTTTTTTATTGTGAATTCATTGGAAATATGCATGTAACGGTTTTTTTACCGCATCATCGGGTAAAATGCACTTGGATATATCGGGCTGACAAAAAAATCATTGTTAGCGATTTTTTTACGATAAGTAAAATTCAAAAAAACGAATTTAAACGGAAAAGTGTTTTATTATAATTAAAAAACAGTTTTTTCAGGCGGATCTAACGCAAAATGTATATAATTTATGCATTTGATTTTGAAAGTTTGGAGGTTAAAAAAACGAACTGATTTTTTTTCGGAACACCTGGGAACTTAAAGGGCTCATCAGGGGCCTTTTCTAATCTAATGCTAATCGTATGCTAATGAAGACTTGGCAAGCATTTTGCGCACGGCCGTTGTCTGGAGCGGTGTTCGGAGAAATAATTTCAATTGAAATGGCTAGATTAGCATACATTCCATTTCCAATCAGAAAAGGCCCCTTACGGGTCCTTTAAGCAGATTTTGACATAAATAGAGTCGGATAGTGACAAAAATGAATAAACTTAAATACTACAAAGAAAAACTTTAAAAAAAACTATATAGGAAACATGGGCGTTTTATTTTCTTCAAAACGGGTGATTGAGCCCTGTTAGCTAGATTTTTGCTACAAATATAATGCTAACTATGTATTTGTTAATAGATAAAGTATCAAGAAATAAAGCAATGAATACAAACAATTTGTCTTTGGCTTGAAAACATTAGTCTTTAAAAATACTAATAAGAAGAAGATGACGAATGCAATCTAAAACAAGTTTTCAGTTAAAAATTACCTGATTTGTTTTTATGGAGAGCCTCTTAGGTTCTGGGCAGTTTGGCCACAATTGGTCATAACAGTTCCAAAAATTCCCCAAACAAACAATAACATCACATGGAAATATGTATTCACTATTATTCCGTCATATGAATTTTAAACTTTGGACATCACGTGGTTTTATCATAGCAAAACGTTTTTTTTTTTTCAAATTTCGGCGAATGCGTGTTTCAGGGATTTCAAACTTGAAAGTTTACTTTGGCTTTCTTACACTTTTTGAGTTTTCTAAATCTGAATATTCGCTAAACTAGTTTAAAAAATGAAAACTTAAAAAGAAAGATTGGTTCCAGGGAGCCACTGTGGAATGAAAGGCGGCGCTTGAACACACAGCAGCTGATACGTCGATAAACGTACGAAAAGTTCTTTGCACCTTCTGTTGGTCAAGGAATCGCAATGATCTCATCTTTTGTGTAAAACGGTAGGATGCCCTGCTTCGAACTGACATAAATCACACTTTTCGCGAAGGAAGACAGTGATAAGCAACCTTTCTTATGTAATCTTTCGAAGTATACACTAAGGTAAATCTAATGAACGGATACAGCAAAAATCGCATTTTCCTTATCAAAATTATAGATTTTTTAAAGTCGGGAAAAATATAAGCATACACAAAAGCGATAAAATTATTATTGATAATGCAGGGTTTTTGTAATTTTGAAATGAAGACAGAATACAAGAAAGAAAAATAAGATTTTGCCGAGGAAAAATGAAAAATTTTCGGCGCTTTCACTTTGAACTTGAAAGTCAGAAGATAAGAGATTCGCCATTCACGCTGTTTTCGTTATACGCCAGTGGAATTCCGAGAATTCAAAGAAATACGATTTCTGAAAATGCCGCCACCAGCTATCTCAAACATTTGAAGACTAACAAACAGCTTGTCTTAGGGCGTAGTGCGAAGAAAGTGTAAGACGACGCATTGGTGACATTTGCGGAGCGGGTGATTCGTGCGGGAAATGCCAGATTTTAGGTAATTCAGTTGAAAATCACTAAATGTCCCCATATTTTCCAATTCAAAAAGTCGTTTGAGTACTTTGGGATTTAAAAAAAAAACAAAAATTCATGAGGATAATATACAGACCTTTTGCCAAAATGGACGAAAACGAGATTCGGATGAGAATTTTTAGGACCTCAAAACGAAAAATTGTCTTGGAAAATCTTTTTTGTTAAAATTTCTTCTTCCAGAAGAAGCACAGAAATAGGAAAAAATGTGATTTTTATGGCAATTTTCTTTTTTTTCGTTGGAATACCGAGGCGACATTTGGATTTCAAAGTTAACCTGTGAAAAGACGAAATTTTTCTGAACTTTTCGCATACAAACCCAGGTTTCGTGCAAAATGCGCATATCTGTGTCGTATGTTTATGAATTTCTGTTTTCAGCATTTGAATCTGTTTCTAATAAGTTGCTCATTCGAATGAGTTGTTTTATTAATTTCTAACTGTATATTTTCAAACGAATATCCACATTTCAGAACCCAAATACATTTTAAAGATATTTTAGTCCATAATCGCTACAATTAATTGCCAATATAACGTGTGCAAAATATTCTAGTTTTTTTGTTGTTAAGAGTTTCCAAAGGAAAAACGAAAAGATTCAAATACCACAGATAAAATGTCAAGAAACACAGATAGACTGGCAAACTAAGGCATAGCACAAGGTACAGACAAGAGTGCGTGGAAAGTGCAATAACAGCGCATCGCTGACACATGCGTCGCGGGAAACTGGAGATTCGCGATTGAAGCAGAATGACCTATGGGAATCAAGTACGCTTTATAGTGAATGGGTCTTCTTTGAGCGAATGCTTTGTTGTATGAATTGCTGTACACTTTTTCTAAACGTTTCCAGATTCCATTGCTCAAATCATACTCTGCGACCACTGCAAAAAAGTTTTGTGTCAATGAAGATCAAACCGGTAGTTCAAGACCGGCTATAAAGACAGAAAAAACGTCTGACGACTGATGGAAGTTTGTAGGGTACGAAGTTTTCAGTTGTTCTGAATAGACTCGCAGCCGTTTCTATACTTCTCGCCCATAGACCTTGACCGGAAGTATAACGAACCTGCGAATCTAAGCTAATTAGCGTGAGCAATAACAGATTTACAAGTTCACATTTTTGCATAAATGTCTATTGTTTATGATTGAACTATGCTAATGCCCAATATTTCCGGTCAAGCTCTATGGGCGAGTAGTATAAATCCCTCAGGTTATCTTTTCTGAGAAAAAAGAGAAAGTGAAACTAAAGATCACCTGGCAGCGTGTTGTGGTTTTCTGACTAGTTTCAGCTTTCACATGGAGCGTAGCAATGATATGCAAGGTCCCACAACGAATTGCTAATAAAACATGTGAAAACTGCTTTAGTTCCTTTGTCAAAACAGAATTTGAGAATTTGTCAAAACAAGAAAACATATCGTGTGATCGAAAAGAACAAAACATGAGCATCGAAAACAGTAGGTTCAGGAGTTACATGAATCGTCGCCAATGCCACCTCGCCCAACGTCGCTCTTAGCTCGGTGCAAATGACACCAGACGCGAACTTGCGTACTGTGTTTTAGAATACGTACGCAATACTGCGTCAGGGTTACATTTGCGAATCGGCCAGGAAGTAAAATTGGCAAAGACTATATGAATTCAAAAAACGCGGCTTCAGAAGTCACAAACAGCAAGAATGCATCGATCGCAGACGAGGAATAAGCCGTTTGGAAACAAGGAAATAATTCAAAGAATTAGGTGCCCAATGAAAAAAGGAACAAGCTAATACCGGAATTATGGGACTTCTTAGATAAAGAAAACGCAACGAAATTGTTTATCTTGTCCTTTGTGTGAAACTGAACATCATATGTTTTGCAACGTCTCCACTTTTCGTTTCTGCACGTACGCAAATTAATCTGTGAACTAGAGATAGAAGAGAGAAAGAGAGAGAGAAATAGAGATATAGAGAAACTATAGCCAAGTGAGAAATGTTATCTCTTCCACAATCTCGCAGCGTCTCTATATTTTGTCTAGCGCCGAAACTATACATCCCATGTACTTTGAGCGTTTTCTGTGGCATTTCCTGTCTCTTCCGGCTGACCTGGTAGACCCTTGGAGCCATTTGAGACTCGCCGTGGCTGCAATGCTACTTTGCTATTGACTAGGAGCCACCCTCACGTCATTACGCCGCATGACGTCATGCGCAGCTCTCCGAGGATTTCCGATGCTTGTCTTTCACATTATTTCATCCGGCGGAGTGGCTTTCCAGTTGAGACGTTTATGATTGTTTCCAACTTTGTTTTTTCTTTCCCATGGTCTTAATCAATATCCAACTCTCTTTTTTTCTAGCTCTCTGTAACTCTCTCTATCTCGCTCTCTTTGTCTTTCTGTCTCTCTCTATCTATCTATCCCTCATAGTCATGTTTCACTGTCTAGCTATCTTTCGGTTTTTTTTGTTCTGTCTGTCTCATTATCTATCTCCATGTGTATCTCCCTGTGCCTCTCTGTCTCTTGGTCTCTCGGTCTTTCGGTTTCAGAGAAACGCGGCCTTTGGCCGCTCTATTTGGAGGTCTGCGCCCGCAAAGAATCGGCCGCAGTTTTAGTCACGTAACGGACGGAAAGAAATTGACCATCCTATCGCACCCTCCTGCTCCGGGAAAATGAACGCGTGGACTCCCGCTGACACACATACACACACACACACACACACACACACACACACACACACACACACACACACACACACACACACACACCATAGCGTTTTATTAAAAAGGATTTCAAGTTGAGCTCGCAATTCATTCATTACGCTCACTCTCTGGTACCCCCAAGCTTGGACGCCGCTTCAATTGAATTATCTGCCGACTTGAAGGTGCAACTCTGATTTCCTTGAAAGTTGAAGCTTGAAAGCGAGTTTCTACACGTATCTCCCCTCTTCTCTTCTTTACTCCTCACCCTTTGTCTCAAAAAACCTCCTGTGCCTCAGTCCGTCTGCTCCTCTGCTCCGTGTCTCTGCCAGAGGTCAGTGTTACAGCGGTCGATGGTCGCCCACTAATTCATTTGCCGGCCGCCGCGACACATTGCAACTAGTTTCGTCGATAATCTCCAATTGGAGCCACATGACCCGCAGGATGAGCTACTTTGAGCTGAAGTGAGCCATGACGCAATTGTTTGCTCTTCCTGAGTTCACTACGTCAAAAATAAACAGCCGCGGGTCGGATATATCCATTGTGACGTCAACGGCACTTTAAAGTCTCCACCGTGCAAAATATATTGTTGCGAATTGCCTTCCGCTTTCATTTTTTGCCACTTCTTCCAATGATTCCGGCGTTCAAACCATTTGGACAACTTTTAGGGTTTTTGTTCTAGCCGTCTTCTCTGCAACAACGGTTTCCTAATTTTCGAAAGTAATTGACTCGTTGGCAGAAGAGCCAATTAGCCTTGTTTTTCCAGTAACTAAAAAGCATTCACTTGCTTCAGTTTCTCTCCATGTTGCGAATATGCACGTTTTCTTTCGGGCAAGATCGACAACCCCTCTTTTAGGCGAAATGTTACAAACAGCTGGCAATTTCTGTCAAATCAGCCTTGTTATGTGCGTTCTCCCCGTTGATTAGTGCTACAAATCTGTCAGAATGAGAGACGACTACAATTAGCTCCATGATTAGAGAGGCTGTGGAATTGCACCTGCTCTAATGAGGTTCTCCATTCACATGATTCTCACGCCACGCAGCTGCGTTTCTAGGGATAGGTGGGGGTGTAGTAGGAAAATACTTATGCACTATCGTTAATAAGCAATGTTCGAGATTTCTCCCGAGCCTTCATATTCCAGTTTTTCGTTATCGACCTTTCCAATTGGTAGCTGGAGTGCTAAAATAGAGCTAGAATATCCCCAAACCCCCTGTCCATTTTCTGAATTCGAAAAAATGCCAATATGCTAAAATTGCGTATTCAACACTCTTGCGGATTGTGGGAAATTGTCAAATGCTTTAGTGACGAGAATCTTTTCTTATTCGGCCGAATTTCTTGGCAATTTGCAACATGCCTTTCTTTCCTATTGAGCCCCTTCAAACATGAAGATAGGCCATTCTTTCTGTATCCGATGAACCGAAAAAATGTCCTTTATAAATGAAATCCTTTGCCACTAGGGTTGATTACAGAAATGCGTTATAATGAATTTTTTCCAATACACGCGATTCTATTTTAAAACCTAAAAATCCCAAATTACTTCTTTTAATCGCACTTTCTACTTATAGGTAAATTACATATCTTTCTCATGGTACCTTCTACTGTTCGGCACTTACAAGCTTGGCGATCAGAGAGTCTAATTCCTCTGGGTTGGAGTTTAAAGGGACCGTCAGCGGGTCTTTCATGCTTGGAAATGGTATGTATTTAAATCGAGCCATTCAAGTTGAAATGCTTTTCTCCAACACCGCTCCAGGCAACAGTTTTTGCGCAAAATGCTTGCAAAGTCTTCTTTAGACTTCTCATGCTATTCCGAAAAGGAACCTGACGAGCCCTTTAAAGAACTCACAGCAGGTATCTTTGACCAAAAAGCCTAATGGTTTGCATGCATTACTGGCAAACCACTCCGGCGAAACGAGAGAAGGTTGCGAAGGCATTAGATTCTGTGCAGCTAAAGGGACAATGTGGGTTTTACAAAATAGGCTATAGTCTGTTTCCAAAAAAAGGTCCACTTTTGAGCGGCCTTGCTGGTTTGATCCTTATTAACCTCAGACGATTTGAAACATTGATGTGAATAGAAATAAAACAACCGAAATAGTACAGTAAAAGAGGGGTTCGCAGACAATTAATTAATCGCGGCGGGACCTAATGCCAAAACCTGTACCGCTTTTTGGAAACACACTATACATAAGGAGAGAAAAATTCGCTGATCATGACCATCTATATGACTATGGGTCGTAAATTTACCGATTCCATATATCTAGCTTCAAAGTGTCCAAAAACGGCCGACCATCCGCAGATAGTGCGGATGGCCAGTTTGCCCTGCGTGTCCGGCTTTTACAAGGCATGCTAATGAGGCGAATTTCATTATAAGAGGGTGCGAGACAATTTAGCATAGTTAATTTGCATAATTTCCGACCATATGCGATGGAAAATGAAATGAAAAGCTCCCATACCGTCCCTTCAAAGAAAAAAGGTACTTAACGTTAATATGAAAATATGATATTTGAGCGTTACAAGATTTTTGATGCATTACATCTTCAAAGATCCGAGACCATTGCAAAGTGTTTCTTCCTCCCGATCCTATTTGCGTCATTGGGCAACAGCTGTGGATCGGGAATAGCATCCGAGTGACGTCAGCGATGCGGAAATAGCCCGACAGACATCTCTTACTCACAAGCGTCTGACAAGGGCCGAGTGGCATTTACGCACAAGGCACCGCGACCTTGACACAACCAACACACCATACAGTTATGCTTCAACTTGTTACCCTTTTAGCCAATTTTGTAATTTTAATTGCCAATTAAAGAATTGTTTTTCATCCAAATTTTCACTGAATCAAGCTGATATGATGGTGTTTACAAAGGCGTGTCCTTGTTTACCTCTGGGGTCCAATTACCACGGGGACGCCTTTCCAAGAAAGCGGACAACAATGACACCATACGATCGATGCCTCGTGGTCTGCCTCATCAGCCGGGCAACACCGCGCTCTTCGCGCATCCGATGCACAAAAAGCCGTTAGATTCAGATTTATGGAGCCATTAGATTCAGATTTATGGTTAAATTAATGAAATTTTAACGTGATTAAATTACTAATCTAATGTGAATAACGTTGACAACTCATGGATTTTGACGGCACTGGGAATCCTTCTCCAAAAATAATATAAAAACACATTTGGTGAACATATTTTGTAAAATGTGTTTTTTTCTTTCCGTATAATATTTACTTTTGGTGTTGATTATCTCGCTTTAACCTTTTTGTTTAAGCGCGAATTCAAACATGCTCCAAAAAAATAATATTAATTCACAGTTTGTTAAATTAAATTATCGTATTCATTTTTTCTCTTTGTATAATATTTACTATTGGTGTTGATTATTTTGATTTAACCTATTTGTTTAAGCGTGAACTCGAATATACTCGTTGTTCATCGAGCTTTTCAATAAATGACATGCGAATTTTAAACCAACCACCGCGGGTACAAAAGTGTAACCAGAGAAAATTTTATTTGTTTTAGAAATTTACATTTGCAATAACAGTCACATTTTTACCAATTTGCCGAAAATTTCCCTTAAAAACGTTCACTCGCTCAACATAGAAAACTTTTATTTTCACTTGAATTTTCGATTTAGAAAAATATAAATGTTGCTTCTTTCACTGTATAATCTCGTCGAATAATCTCGTTGTACATTGAGCTGTTCCATAGAAAACGTATAAATTCTAAACCAACCATTGTTTGTTGGTTAATTTTTCAAATTTTCAAGAATTGGCCAAATATATTTCACGAAACAGGCAACAATAAAGATGTTCTCCATGAATTTCCCTCAAGACTATCCAGTATTGAAAACGGAAAACGTTTTTTGTTTTATTCGATTGTTCCAAAACGGAATTTCCCATTTCCCCAAGAAATATAATAACAAGTGCAACCTAGTCTTTTCCTCGGATATCCGGACGATTTCCGAGAGGAAGTCCGGTGTAGGCGGCAGTTCCTCTTACTTCTTGATTGGGTACAATTGACGTTTGTTTCGCATTGGGAAATCTCGGAGACTTTTTTAGCATTGTATGACGTCTATTCTACGTTCACGACCATCTTTCGCCATATTTCTTTAAAATAACTAGCTCATTTTACGTCATCCATCCTTTTTTATTCTCTAATTGCGCACACAGCTTCAACAAGTTTCCCCCCTCGACCAAATGTTTCACATCCACTCTCGCTTTGTTGTTCCATTGATCACCGTGCAAAATTCTTCCTTTTGGCTCTTTTCATTACATTTTTGTTTTTCTGCATTTTCCGAAGTATTGAATTTTTCGTATATTGGATTTCAACTCTTTTCACTACTTTTAAGAGTTATTGTGGGTGGATAAACACAAAATGACGGGTCCGAAAACGCGTGAAGAGCAAACTAAGCTCTTCTTCTCGGCGCCAACCCCGTGTGATAAGCATGTACTAAACCCCGCTCAGCTGTCTTGTTGACAGACGGCTGGAGACAATTTTTAATTTTACTCTTCTTTTCTCCGTACTTTTGAATTCTGCCTTCTCATTCGGTTATATTTTCTCTCTCTAGTTGTATATTTCTCACTTTTTTCTTGCGTTTGCACTTTTTTCTTGCGCTTTGCACTTTTTTCTTACGCTTTTCCATTTACCGGTCGTTTTCTTGCGCATTTGCACTTTTTTCTTGTTTTAGTATTTAGCATATATGCAAATCAAGTCTGAATTTATTGAAATGAATATGAAACAAGAATAAAACCGGTATTTCAATTTGATTAGAAAAAATGAAAGAAAATATGCTAAATACTTAAACAAGAAAAAAGTGCAAAAGCGCAAAATATATGTTAACGGGCCTAACTCTCTCTCTCTCTCTCTCTCTCTCTCTCTCTCTCTCTCTCTCTAAATATTCTTATGATCTCTCTGTATATTCGTTTCTATATTACATTTTTCTTTTCTATACGTTTATTTCTACATTCCCTCTCACTCCTCTCTTTCTATCTCTCCAGCTCTCTCGCGCTCGGTCTCCCTCTCTTTCTCTCTTTCTCTTTGCATTTCTGTAATCTTCTCCTTTTTTTCTTCAAATCTCTCTATATAATTTGCTAATTTGCTACCTTCATGTCGTTTGAATTTTTTTGCAGCTGCCTGGATTTTCCAACATCCCTCTATAGTGTGTTTCCGAAAAATGGCACAAGTTTTAGCCAAAAACCTTAAAGGTTGTACATTAGGTCTCGCCGCGGCTTATTTGTCTGCGAACTCCTCTGTTACTGTGATATTCCGCTCATTTTATTTCTGTTAAATCAATGTTTCAAATCGTCCGTGTTTAAAAGAAGCAAAACATTAAAGACACTCAAACGTCGCCGACCTTTTTTGGAAACAGACTATATCTTTCTCTCGTTCTCTGTTTTTTTTTCACCAATTTTCTGATTTCCTCTTGGAAATTTTTCTTTGCCTATTTTACCATGTCATTTTTCATTTCCATGTTTAGGTAAATAGCCATTCCACCAGTCAACAACGAAATAATGGAGTCAGCACCACCGATACCCCAACCTGGGCCAACCACCCTGCCCTACACTACTGTTAGGCTCATAATCAAAGCAGAGTATGCAACAATAATCAAAAAGAGAGTATAAAATATGTTCAGAAAACTGAAAAATCGCGACTACCTATCGAAAAACGACCCTATGTGCGTAATGTCAATGCTTCAAGGTCGCCTAACTGGTAAGTTCTATATGTCGTTTGCGTTTAAAAAATGTGCATGATAGAAAAAAACACGGAAAGAAAACACTATGTTTGGGATTTCTATAAAATATGATCACTGTCAATGTCGAGTGTTCACGCATGTTGTGTTTGTGTATTCAAGGATTCTCGACAGGACGCACCGCTTGGAAGGAGGCCGGACGAACGGAGATGATACGCAACGCAAACTGCCCTGAATGGGCGAAGGCCATTGAAATCGACTACTACTTTGAGGAGAAACAGACGCTCAAGTTTGATATGTGAGTTTGATGGGTTTGGGTTGGGAGAAAATATGGATTTTTCAAAACTCAAATAGATTTTGATGTTTAGGCCTTGTAAAGTATTTCATTACATTCACAAGATTTTCTAACTTTTGAAATAACTATGCAAAACAAAATTTGTGTACCGTAAAACGCACAAAAAGCCCATTTTTTCGAGCTATTATAGTCTGTTTCCAAGGGACGGTGTTCAACGTTCGGGCAATCATTAAAATAGGCACGTATTTAGAAAGAGCACTGTAAAAGAAGAGTGCGCAAACATTTATCTAAGATCGTTGCAGGTCCAAAGGTACCTCCTTTAAAATCTTTGAAAATCCTTGCCCATTCGTTGGAAATAGAGTATGGAAATTGAAATTTTAATGAATGATACTATAGTCCTACTCCATTTTCGGCGGCACGGTATTTTCCTTAATTACGGTATCTCAACTTGGCTGATTGAATCAATTTTTCACTGTTTCGTAATGTTTCATTTACAATTCTAAAATATTGTTTGTTTTTCAGTTTCTTTTGAAACAGGCTTTTTTAAAAGGCCCAGCCGCTGAAACAGAAAACCGGCGGCTTTTTTCAGGCTCCGCCGCGGCGCCTTGGACGGGTGCCACCATGGCGTAGGCGGTAGCGAGTTCGCGTATTAGCCAGATGTCTTTCCAAGGCCGTGGGTTCGAATCTTGAGTCATCATTTTAAGGTTTTCAGTATGGTACATTTCATTTGCAACGCGAAAGTTTACTGTATCCCTCTGTTATTGCGTCAAATAGACGGAACTAGGATTGGCGAAGACTATAAGATAAACCATTCCAATAAAGTTCAGCATGACTATGAAAAATTTTCATATTCGCTAAAGTCTTTATCCCGAAGACATAAAACTTTTTTGAGAAACGTTCAAGATTAATTACACTTCAGATTGTATTTTTTCTGCAAAAAACACACCGGTAATTTTCTATTTTTTTTTTATTGGAATACCGGGAGAGAATTCAGTTTTCGAAGCTTCCGCGTTCGAAGAAGAAAAATATGTGAACTTCCACAAAAACACTTTCCATGATAACTTTTCAAGCTTTCGAATGGTGTCTATCCAGATTCCCTAAAAATTTTCCATTCGTTACGCCATTTTTTATCTTGGGAAAAGGTTCTCTGTGTCGCATGAATTTCAGTGTTCAACTACTGAATTTGTTCCTAAACAGGAAGTCCATTGATTCAGTCGTCACATTTCACTCCTGAAGCCTTACGATAACTTTAAAGGGACCGTCAGGGGCCTTTGTGCTATCGGAGTGAACCGTATGCTAATTTTCCCATTCCCAAAAAAATATTTCAAATGAAATAATTTTTTTCCAACGTCACTCCAAACAACGACTTTTCACAAAAAGCCTGATTAGCATACTATTAGCCTTGGATTTGGAAAGTACCCTGATGGTCCCTTTAAGAATAGCCACAAAGGTGGGCATATAAATAGCTGTTTTTTTAGCTGTTTATGAAATGCATATGTAAAATTCTTGTTGTAACCAGCGAGAGCACAGATGTAGTTATTTTCATTTTTTTTTAAAAAATGGTTTTGCAAATCACCACTAGAATTTCAGAATCAAGTTTTATTTTCAGCTATGACGTGGACAGCACGGAAACGGCTCCTCTCTCCGAACACGACTACCTCGGTAACATGGAGTGCGATCTGGCCGAAATCGTCTCCGCCGGGACTTTTACTAAGGCCTTAGGGTAAGAAAAGTATAAAACTTTCTATCGTAACTGGAATTAAGCGGCCTTAAAGGTAGCTGTGGAACGATCACCGTCACATGTGAGGAGGTCGATGACGGAAACCGAGAAGTGATCGTTTTCAATCCGAGTGGAGAAAAGTTGGATAAGAAGGATCTGTTTGGAAAGAGTGATCCCTACCTGAAAATATATCGGAAGAACGATGACGGATCAAAAACGCTTGTCTACAGGACGGAATTTGTGAAGAAGACTTTGAATCCCACTTGGAGACAGTTCGAAATCAACCTGAAGACGCTTTGCGGAGGAGACAGGAAAAAGTAAGAATCTTTTGACAAAACAACTAATTGGATTGTTCAGATCAATCTTCATCGAGTGTTGGGATAATGATGATGACCAATTGTGAGTTTATTTTTTTTGCCACTGTGCATAGATCAAAGTACACCACTCCAGAGCATGAAATTGGGGCAATTAAATTCAGGTTGCGCGTCACATTTCAATCCCCTTCTCGTGTCTATAAAAAGGCACTTAATTATGGAAATGCAATTTTCATTTACGGCGGCTCAATTTGTGCGAAGATCAGCGTGTCGCATGACGCAAAGAAAATTATCAAAATTTCGAGAAACAAGTAGAATAATAAATACGAAAAGATATTTTTTCGTATATCTGAAAAAGTTAGCACACTCGCTGGAAAAGTTAGCTTAAAATAATTTTGTTAAAATAATTTTGCTTCTGCGAAACATTTTTCATGTTATTGGTTGGTGGTGGCAAACAAAAATTTTAAAAGATCTGGCTTTCAGAACTTTTTCGTAATTGGTTCGACAAATTGTTTTGGCCAAGAAACGGTTTTTTCGAACGTGAACCAAAAAAAAATCAAATGTCACTTGAATGTGAACTGTTACGCATTTTTATTCGAATGTTTCTAAAAGTTTCACTTTGAAACACATGTTTTTTAATAGCAATTCATCTCTTCCTAATTAAGCAAATTTGGCATTTTAAGCAAATCGATTACATTTTTAAAAATCATGCTTAAAGGGGCAGTAAGGGCTTTTCATTTCATTTTCTATTATCCGAATCAGAACTTATGCAAATTAAATATGCTAAATTGTCTCGAACCCTCCTTATTTCCAAAGCTATCTCATCCTTTTAGAATGGAATTCGGCGCATTAGCATTGTTTGTAAAAGCCGGACACGCAGGGCGTACTGCCCGTCTACAAATCTGTAGACGGAGACCCGTTTTTGACGACTTTGGGACATATTTTCTAGAAAACAGTATATTTGCGCCCCATTGTCACAAACATTTTCGCGATAAGTAATATTGTCACCTTTAATTTTGCCAATGCTTGAAGAAAAGTATTTTTAGGTCGGATCACGACTACATTGGTTCCTGTGATGTCGTTGTCGAAGACTTGATCAGGCAGCCTTGTACGGCTAAACCGGTAAAAATAAGTAATAAACAATCAAAATTTATTGATTTTCAGTTGATAAACGAAAAGAAGCAGGCCAAGAAGGGGAAAAAGTACACCGACTCGGGAATTCTGAAGATTCAAACAAAGCATATTGTCCTACCCACTTTCCTGGATTTCATCGCTGGAGGGTTATTTTCACACAAAATCTGGGAATTTTAAAGAATTTTAGAACCCAGCTTGATTTTTCTGTAGCTGTCGATTTCACATCTTCGAATGGACAGATTCACAAACCCACTTCACTCCACTTTATAAGTTCCGGAAATCCGAATCAGTACGAAATTGCGACAAAGTGAGTATATTTTCCCCATTTCTGAAATTTATTTGGTTTTCTAGGGCTGTTTTGGATATCTGTCAACATTACAATAACAGCAAACTATTTGACGCATATGGATTCGGAGCGAGGATAGATCCTCACCCAAAAATGGTCCCAGTTTTTTCTCTGATTGATCCGAAGGTTAGATTCTTATGCTTCAATCAAAAATTGAAATTCAGCCATTTGTGAGCCAACCTGCTGTGGTTGGGGTTGAAGGAGTGATGTATGCCTACAGAAGAGCTCTAAACCACGTTAGACTGTACGGCCCTACCAACTTTTCTCCCATCATCAGCCAAGCAATGAGGGCCACCGCGGAGAAGATGTCGGAGCCTGGAGCGAGGTATCACGTGCTGCTGATTATCACCGATGGAGACATCTCCGATATGAATGCGACCAAGAAGGCCATCATTGATGTAAGTCCATAGACTATTATGTAGCCTCTTAATTTCCGAATCTGTCGAATTTTGTAGTTCATCGTATAGTCTGTTTCCAAGGAAAGGTCATCGGCTTTCAGGCAACCTTGAAAATTTCTCGTGGTTAAAGGGATCGTCAGGGGCATTTTCTAAGTCGTTTCCAATCCGAAAAGGCCACCTGATGGCCCCTTCAGCCAAAAAGGATTTGAAACATTCAAGTTAGCAGAAATTTGTGCATTGTAAAAGAGGAGTGCGCAGTGACAATTAAACGGATCGTTGCAGGACCAAAGGTACCTATTTCTTTAAAATTGGTGAAAATCCTTGCCCATTCGTTGGAAATAAAATATAACCAAAAAAAAAAGAAAAGAAAAATAATGTCCACTGAAAATTTTTCAAACTCTGGGCTGATTTTTAACGGCTCCACAAATCTGATATGGCCCGAAAAGATTGAGTTGAAGGTTTTCGGGTGATGAAAGTTTTTAGACAAATTATTAACCGAATCAGACCAAATTTCAAAAACATATTTTCATCGTTTTAAGATAAACAAATAGAAAATGTACTACAGGCATGAATTTCATTTTCAGGCAGCCGGTCTCCCCCTGTCAATCATCATTGTCGGCGTTGGAAACGACACTTTCGAGAAAATGGACGAACTTGACGGAGACGATGTCCGTCTTTCCGTAAACGGAAGAATCGCGGAAAGAGACATTGTACAATTCGTCCCGATGAGCAAGTTCACCTCTTCTGGCAGTCAGTTCATCTCCGATACAATCATGGCCCGTCTGGCGAAGGAGGTTCTGGCCGAGGTATATAGATGAAAGTGGTGGTTACAAAAGAACTTTAGGTTCCTCTGCAACTTACCTCCTATATGCGGAGGAATAACATTCTCCCCCGACCTGCAGACAATCCTTTCCCTAGAGATGCCCCAGCTGAGCCGATGCAGATGCCTCCTATTACTCCCTACAATTCGGCTCCTGTGCCAATGCCCAGTTCTCCCAGAGGTAAGAGATTTGGCCTAAAAAAGGGCCACAGAACGAAACTTATATATGTAGTGCTTGGCGTTTTATGCGATTTTTTAGATCGAAAATTCTTTAACTTTAAAAGGGGAAGGAGCGATTCCGTTTTGAGTCGGCTGTAGAAATAAGCAAGTTTTTGGGTATTTTAATGATAAATTATTTGAAAAATATAAAAACATTTTTTTTTTAATTAGCGCTTTTCGCAAAAATAGAAAAAAACATTTTTTTATATGTCGCTTCCTATGACATCATGAATTTTGAGAAATAACCATAAAGCCTAGGTCACGGTGGGTGGTCCCTGAATGATGTGGATTTTCGAAAATTTTTTAAACAGGCACACATATCGAACTCAATTTTTGGAAATTCAATTTCCACAAACATTTGTAATTTCCCGAAACCATTCGAATTCCTATCGCGGAAATTGCTTTGCGCGAAAAAGAGAAAAAACATTTCCAATTTTTTTTTACGTTTGTCTCGAAAAATAATAAAAAACCTTTTTCCCCTGTTCTAATGTCGAAAAATACAAAAACACTTAAATAAATCACGTCAAGAAATTCACCGGATGAAATACGGTGACCAATAAGATCCAATAAAATATATAACTCGGTGTATCGTATTTTTGGACAAGTGGATTTTCCGTTTTCAAGTTTTTTGTAATTATCCTGCATAGAAAAGCATTAGCACTCGTTTATCGAACAAAACCTAGAAAATGGTTTGTGACATATTGCTTTCGCCAAATGGGCATCCTGCCAAACACTATCTTAAAGCAGCAGCCGTGCGACACCCAGGCGGAAACAATGTACCAGAAGCGAAGACGCAGAGAAACATCGGCTTTTAAAGGGGCAGTAAGGAGGGTTTTCATTTCATTTTCGATCGGCTACGGTCGGAAATTATGCGAATAATTATGCTAAATTGTCTCGCATACTCCTCATTTCCAGCGCTCTCTCAGCTAATTAGAATAACATTCATGTCATTAGCATGCCTTGTAAATGCCAGACACGCAGGGCGTACTGCCCGTCTACAAATCTGTAGACGGAGACCCGTTTTTGATGACTTTGAAGAGTATTTTCTAGAAAACGGGGATATTTCGACCCATAGTCATATATATTTTCATGATCAGCGATTTTGTTCTCTCCTAAACGAGCTAATGTTGTGAAACCCGCCTGACTGTCCCTTTAAGAGCCGATGCTCGTTTGGCGACAGCTATATGTTAGCAAAAGTTTTGAAAATGTTTTTGCTCTAAACTTCACACTCGCACCCTTGATCTCGTTCCCTGAACGCCTAGTCATTGCCTACGTCACTGCTCCAACTGCAGATGTTTTCACTCCACGCAAACGGCTGTTTCGCGCTGAAAACAACCATTTCCCTAGGATTAAATGGTCTAATACATGCCTGTCTGCAAGTGTCATTATCGGTAATTGAATATTTGCAGGTTCAGGAGCAGCTTACGGAACACCGCCCTATGGAGCCCAGAATGGATATCCTCCTGCAAACTACCAGCAGTACCCTCCTCAACCAGGATTTGTTCCTCCTCAACAGGCCTATCCCTACCCGCCTCAACCCGGTTACCCTCCTCAACAGCCCCAGTATGCCCAACCAGGCTACCCACCTCAGCAACCACAGTACAACCAGCCGACCCAACCTTACCCACCTCAAGGCTATCAGTCATATCCTCCTCAAAGTGCTCCTCAAAACCCATACCCTCCCCAACAATACACCCAACAGAATGCCTACAATCATCAGTCTGTCCCATATGGTCAAACTCAACCCACCTATGGGTACGATAAACTCCCTCCTGGAGCTCCTCCCTTTAACCAACCCACTCCTCCTCCCAGTGCCCCTTATGATGCCACTGCTCCTCCCATTAACGTAGGGGACATTGATGTTCAAATGGCGCCCATGCAAAACTTAGCCATTCACTGACAACCTCTCATGTCCAACTTCTCAGGTGCTTCGATGGACTAAGTTTTCCCACAGCCTTGTGATCTCTTCTTTCTCTCAGCGTTTCACAATTGGATTCGTGTTATTGTGCATTTGTCTTTGTAAATTTGTGTAAAAAGTGTTTTAAAAAGTGGTGAAAATAAATGCTACAGCAAAAGAAATATTTGCAGTGTTTTATAAATAAAGAAGAAAGGATGCGCTTCTGCGTAACTTTGCGCAAACTTTGCGCAAACCCGACGTAGGCCTACTCTTCCAGCAGTGCAGTTAAGGGTCTCGATACTATGGGCCAGGGAATCCCTGTAGATTCTAGGACTCGTCTAGGTATCGTATAGTGTGTTTCCAAGGGGCAGTGTTCAACTTTCTGGAAAACTTGAAAAATCACACGTATTTAACCAAAAAGGATTTGAAACATTGAAGTGAAAGTAGATAAAATATGCGAAAAAGCACTGTAGAAGAGGAGTGCGCAGACAGTTAACAAAGAACGTTGGAGGACCAAAGATACCTAGTCCTTTAAAATTTGTGAAAATCCTTGCCCATTCGTTGGAAATGGAGTATAGCTGAAACCCCCAGACGCTTCTATTTGCTGTAACTAACCCACAGCAGAAATAAACCTTAACGAATTAATTTGGATAGATCCCTAAAATCTTGCTCTTTAATTCTTTTAGGAACCGCGAAGCTTGAAAGAACATCTACATATATGTTACGTTAACTAAACTGGAATGTTAAATTCGGGGCTATTTATTTCCATTCAATCTCACCTGGGACGCGGTCATCTATCAAATTCTGCGCAGTTGAGGCACTTTCATCATAATCGTATTTTAGATCTCATCCTTGTCTACAAAAAAATTGTTGGCAACTGCAATGTTAAAGGGACCGTCAGGGCCCTTTTGCAAGTTTGCTTTATTTTATTATTCATATTTGATAATTTTATGTTGACATAACCATTTTTATGTTAATATCCGATAAAAAAGTATTTTAATGATGAATACGTAAAATATTTTGTCCCAACGGCTTTCAGCTAACGGGCCATACGCAGAGCCGACGTCGCAGTGTTTGCAGAAAAGTGGCAAGCTGGCACTTTGCCAAAATGCCAAAATTTTCATTGCGGAATTTCAAATCTGGTTTAAATTTTAGCTCTAAAAAATGTATTTTAATAGTTTTTCAATGTTTGCACTATTTAAATTAATCACACGCTAAATAACTGCCGTAATAAAGATGAAAATGCATAAAAAAAAATAGCTGTTAGCCGGGTTTAATGTAGAAAAAGGGTCTCAACGGCGATTCCCATTCTGTCTGCGTCTCTCATCGAGAGGTTCGATCCTCGCAGCCAAATCATTTCAACAAATCCTCAAGGGGTAGTCGCAGGCGAAAGCGTCATCTTCGATTAATACAACTTGGTCTAGTGTCATCAAGTTGGGTGGGGTCGTCTTATTGAAATTTCCCATCTCTTGTAATGATGCCTTTATGACATTAATCGCATGATTCACATTTATATGAAGTATTATGTAATTTATGTCTTCCTAGAATGTTACATTAAAGCTACCTTTGGTTAGAATAATCGGGTTGGCTTGATCTCGCCGAACTGCCCCAGGTCGTATGCACTTTTCCATAACTGGAAATGGCGACGTCGTAAATTACACGTTCCAAAGTCTAACAACATGCTTTAACATTACCGAACACATCATAAATTCTAACGCTGAAACGCGATAGCGTGAATTTCAACCTTTTCGTCTGTGATTACATCTAAAAAGCAAAGTCTCAAACGATTTCCTTGAAGAGCATTGGGTGAGCAGAATGCCCATTAGGCTCATATTTCAATTGCAATATGAGAAATATCGTCAAAAGCTATCTATATTACCAAAGAATTTTAGTAAAAACCCTCCGTTAGAGTAGCTTCACGCTTACATGCAGGGATTTGGCTATGCAGAGTCTAATGAATGCAAACTACCCTCTCTCTTTCCAAGTATGCGGGTTAGGACACGCCGTGAACTATGAAGGAACAGAAGCAATGAGAGTCAAAGATCACTTTTTATGGAAGAATGACGTTAGTTGTAATCGCTTCATAGGTCCCTTTGTTCTTAGAGACGTTCGTGGGAGGTCTTTTGTTCTGGGCTTTTCTCTTCCGATTTTTGTCTCTGTCTCTCTGTCTCTCTGTCTCTCTGTCTCTCTGTCTCTCTGTCTTTCTGTCTCTCTGTCTCTGCCTCTGCCTCTGTCTCTGTCTCTGTCTCTGTCTCTGTCTCTGTCTCTGTCTCTGTCTCTGTCTCTGTCTCTGTCTCTGTCTCTGTCTCTGTCTCTGTCTCTGTCTCTGTCTCTGTCTCTGTCTCTGTCTCTGTCTCTGTCTCTGTCTCTGTCTCTGTCTCTGTCTCTGTCTCTGTCTCTGTCTCTGTCTCTGTCTCTGTCTCTGTGCCTGTCTTTACCCACTACAACCTATTTTTACCTCTCGATGTTTCATTCACCCTATCCCGTATTCGAATTACGACATCTTTCCCATTAAACCGTGTTTTCTCTCGAATTCGCAACATTTGACGCAATTTGTTGTCCGCTGCCTTCAGAAGGGGGCGTGGTCTCCAGGAGTCTTTTAGTCTTCCCGACCGCCGCCTGCCTGCGTTCCAGATGCACTGTGTTCACATTGGTTTCGTAAGTTTCTTATCATTTGACTTTTGAAACTTTTGACTACTCAGGTTCGTAGAGGAGGTAGCGTCCGTCACAGAAAATCTCAAAGTGCCGGCAAAAAACGAAACGTTCAGAAAACACCGAGCAACCCTGTCGTCCCACCAGCTGACGGTTGGTTCAATTCTTTCCGAATCTGAAAAACAATTTTCCCCTGTTTTGATTATTAACGTAATTAACAGCATTGAAAAACAAGGAAATGGGAATTGCTTTTGTTTGCTTTTGTTTTTGCTTTTGTTTTGGATAGACGGGAAATGGCAGAAAATTTTAGAAATGAACACCAACAGTTTAGATTTCTTTTTTTTCTGTGACGAAAAAAGGCCTTTGAATTTGTGAGAATGTCGCCGAAAGTCGAAACATTGGGAAAGTGCGATTCCAGTACAACTTAGCCGTTAACGTGAAGGGAAAAGGTGACAACGTGACAATGGAGGTTGTTTCAAAGCCAAATTGTTCATTTTTTTCTTTTGGTTAAAACGTAGATTACAATAAATATTATTAGATTAAGAATAACTTTTCTCATTATTTCCTTAAAGGGAACATCAGGGGCCTCCACAATTAAACCCAGCGACAGAATACAACAGTATGATTTCATAATCTTGTTTTCATCAGCAAAAACCATCCTCACGGGGGTGGAGCCGAACCCGGGACAGTCTGGTACTAGCTACTGATGCTAACCAGGCGGCTATAAGGTTGACGGTTACGCTGCGCTGCGCATTTCCAATGACCCAGCGGCTTTCAACAGCATGCCCGCTGTTTACGGCTAGCAGATTGTGAAAAAACGTACGCTGGAGCTTGTTGGGAAAAATAGATTTCGACTTTTGATTTGAAATTACGCCTTTTTAGAAAAATGTAGTTGAAATTTATAAGTAGAAATGTATTGAAATAAACTAGGAAAAGGACCCTGATGGTCCCTTTAATCTATACGTGTGACATAATCTTTATTCTCTCTAATTTTCTCTCTCTCTATCTCTCTGTCTCTGTCTCTCTCACTTTCCTAACAACCAGAATGTTCGTTTCCTTTGCCACCAACAATGTCACATCCTGTCTTTTGTTCAACTAAAGTATTGCCCCAGGCTCAATTTCACGCGCCAGTACATACAGACATTGTTTCGAATATCACATTAGTACTTAAAAATTAAATCAATTTTTACCAAGATACAACTAATTGCCACAAACACAGTTTTTCCCATTAACTTTCGTTTAACACTGCAGTTTGATTTTGTTCTCAATTATCTATGCAGTAAGTTTCCAGGTACAAATGTACGATTGTAGCGTGTTTACATTCTTTGGTCGTGCAGAATCGTAATTTATGGAATTAATATTCCCGCGTTCCGAGATTGAAGTACTTTGGAACTTTAGAACCGGAAGTGCCTCAGAACATAATCGACTTCAAGGGCGTTTTTTCTTCAAAGAGCTGCGAAGTAAAACTGACTTGTGAACCTTTTAAGTATCCAACAAGCTAATGAAACAGATTGGAATAGAACAATTTGCTTCAAAAGTTATGTATTCTTTTTAGCCAACAAGAAAATTCGCATACTAATGCAAGACTTTTGATTTATTTTTGTAAAAATAAGAGCATGCAATAATTATGCCATTTCAACTATTTGACTTTTTTCGAAGTTGCAAAGGTATAATTAACGCCAAAATGTTGACACAGTTGAGAGTCTTCTCGAACGAATTAGGCGTATAAATAGACTTCTTTGAGATTTTAAATGGGGTATGCAAACATTATAAGCTAAAGAAAGAAACAGAAAAGAGATCAAAAGAGGGAGATACATCGAAAAACGTTTTTTTAATGTTTTCACTTCATTGTCAAGGATTTATTTTTTCAGAAAATTTGACCAATTTTTGGAATTCTAACTTGTCTGTTCTACTTTGCATAAAGGAGTTCGGCATGAAAGAAAAATTCCAAAAATGGGAAAGGTTACCCATTTATGCTTTTCATAATTTTTAACAGTTTTCATTTTAATTTGCATGAATCCGCGCCCTATGGAGGCACCAGAGCAATTGTTTCAAAACAATCGCCTTCAATTTGAAGCCGTTTTTGTCGAAAAACTTGAATTTAAAGAGTTTACGAGTTCTAAGGGATGTTTTTTGATTCAGTATGTTGAACAATTGAACATTAATCAGTTTCCAACCGTTTCTCCGCTGGAATTTGTAAAAAAAAAAAAACGGGGTTTTTGCAGAATAAACGTTTATACACCGCAGGCGGTGGGGCGCTTGAATAGGATAGCCCATGAGTGTGGTATACAATTATGGAAACTCTGAGAACTTATTTGGTACGCACAGAACATTAATTTAAATGTTTGCCGAACCTAAAACACCGATTTTCAAGGGTGAACCTATACTTTTGCAATGCCAAAATTTAAAGAAATTTGCATAATGGAACCGTATGCGGATGGAGCCATTTGCCAATTAAGCTAATTGGGGTTAAATTTGCCGCTAATTTCAGTGGTGCCCCCACCCCGATTTCCGAAACCAAATCGATTTTTCGAAATTCAAAAAAATTGGGGTGAACCAATACTTTTGCAACGCAGTGTATATTACTCCGAAGAAAGGAAAAAGAAAGAGAGGGGAGAGAAAAAAAGAAAAAGAGAGGGAGAGATATCTTAGAAAATAGCCACTTCCCCTAGTTATAAATAGGAATAATTCGTGTCATTACTGACAAAGCACGTCCGATTGTTCTAGTGTCCCTAGTGTTATTAATAACATCCTGTCCATGTTTTTCTCAGATTTCTCCCATCCCATGCATATGTAAATTTCAGACGCCGATACCAACTCTCCAGTCGACCAGACACCAACGAACAATGTCAATCGACCTGCTACTGACCATCCAAGAAGGATTCTACCCCCGTCGCCAATTGAGAATAACCCCTCAAGGCCAACCCTCCATGTCCTCAACGCCTACCAGTATCAGAGCTTCAGTGCTCCAAATTCCCCCGGAACCTCACACAAGCAATTTGATCACTCTTACAGGGTGTAATGTATCTCTCAAAGCGTTGACAATGCCAAATACTTTTCTAACATTTCAATTAAACTGCGTTTTGTATGTTCGTTTTTTCATCCATACGTTCCGCATCTTTCTGAGGTTCCATTCCAAAAAGTCAGTTCTATGAACAAAATGTTGACAAAGAACATTTTGCGACATTTGGTCAGAATAAACCATGACCCCCACCCCTATGTTCTAAAGAATACAATTCGAAAACGTGTTTAGTGGGCTTTAGACCTCAATTTTCGTCCGACGGCAACAATTAAAAATGGACAAGACCACGGGAGCATAGTCTAGGTGAGCGAGTCAATGGGAGTAAATAAGAAAACGCTTTCATAAAAGCGTCGCAAGGACGGAAATGAGTTTTGCTTAGGGCAGTACACGCAGTTTATATTGCGTCACCAAAAAAGAATCTATCCTTAGCGGACTATATGTTTTGGGTCGGTCTAGCAGCGGAAAGGAAGTGTAAAAAATTCCTGTCGTTAAACGAACTCTCCGTTGGAAACACACTACGCACGCCGATGAACACTACAGAGTTTGTGGACTTCCAACTATGACCGCAAATGAGAGAGAGAGAGAGAGAGAGATAGATAGATAGATAGATAGAGAGAGAGAGAGAGAGAGAGAGAGAGAGGGAGAGGGAGAGGGAGAGAGAGAGAGAAGACGAAGACACGAAAATGACAGCAAAACTAAAATCTGTGGAATTTCGAATATTCAACCGCTCTTTGCATTGGGACTGGTTTTGCATATATTTCCCGCATGCGTCTTATTTTTTACACCCAAGTACAGTGCTGACGGTTGGCATGCATCGCTTCGAATAATTTTTAAGGACCGGTAATATTTTCTGGCCAAATTCATCCAAAAAATTAAGAACCGGTAATCTCATGGAAAAATTTAAGAACCGGAAATTTTCCTAAGAACCGGTAAGCCAGAAAAGAGCCAACTTGCGTCGAGAGAAAAGACCACCGCGTTGTCGAAATGTTCATGTGTTTTGAATAAAGTTCTCGTATTTCTAGAGCGAATTTCTACACCATTTCCCACACGAATAACGGAAATTTGTCGCGCAATTGGGTAGTGTTAGATCGGTAAGTTCCTGAATTTTGTATTTGCCTCGCGAATTACGCATTACTTTAACACACGCTAAATTTACGGGAATTCCGCGAATTTCCATACTAAAACGTTAAATTAGCAAATGAAAACGAACCTAGTCGTAGAGAATGAATGTAGGTTCCGAAGATTCTTCGAAAAAGCAGGAACCAGACTGCGGTGGGACGAACCGGAGCTAGCAAAGGAAATGACCGGCTGCGACAATGATGGAGGTCGGAATGACTGGCAGAGCAGTCGGAAATTCACAAATAGCACGCTAATTTGACATTCTAATTTCGCTGTTTCATTGATATTCAAAAGAAATTTGGTCTTTATCGCTTACGAAATCATTGATTTTCGACTTATTTACCAGATTTCATAAAAATTGGTTAAAAATCGTGAAAATCGCTGGTGCGTTCAAAAACCTTCGTGCTTTTCAACCGCCGATATGTGATTTTTATATTACAAGCTTGAAACCGCCATCCGTGGGAAAAGATATATACTCTTTATTAGCATTTGAATAAATACTGAGTCTGTTGGCAAGGTGTGAAAATGGGAATGAAGTGGTCAACCCGTGGCTATGGAGGAGATTAGACGGAGATGGAGCCCTCGCGGAAGTCGGTCTTACCGATCAACACGTTCACAAGGGCACTCGTGCCTTGGTTTGACTGCTTAAGGGCCTGAAATCAGTTTCATTAAAGCCTCATTCGTCTCCCTTTCGACCTCCTGAAGAATTCCGGCAGCGTTGTCCAGGTTCGCGGCTTCGATCTGCGTTCCCCAGCCTCCCAGAGCCTCGGCCACGTGGTCGTACCTCGTACGCTGAAAAGCCAGCAAGTTTTCCTCACAGATCTACAAAAAACTACCGAAAGATCGACGGCCACATTGCTGTTGAACATTGGAATTTGTTCTCGGGCAATCTGGGTCCAGCAGGCGTCGTTTCCAACCACTCCGATCACTGGCAGTTTGTGGCGAGTGAAAGTGTCGTATTCCATCAGGGAGTAGCCGCAGGAACCGTCGCCCCAGATGATGTACACGGGACGCTCGGGGTGCACGACCTGGAAATGGAGAATTGAGATTTTGTTTGTTTTTTTTTGGTGCAGAATCCAGGAGAGTTCAAGTAACAACAAATGGATTTTTGAGTACACTCCGCACTGTATGAAAATCCGGCGAGCCTTTGACATTATAATAACCATGACAACGGGCCGGCCCGACTCGGCCCGGGTCCACCCAAGAATTTATGCCTGACTTCAATGTAAAAATCAAAAATAACTAGAGAAAAATTTTTATTTCGGGCCGGCCCGTTCCCAAACTTTTCACGGCTCGCCTCCAATTTTTTTTCATGCTTGCATTCCAAACATCCGTAGGCGTTGGGTCCCGTCACGAAATCACTTGTGATCAATGAAAACATCTGTATATCTCGCCTTTATTGACCATCAGGGATATCGTGGACCCATTGCGTTAGCGGTGCACGTAATTTCAAACAGGGCGGAATGCACTCGTTCCTATCATGGCTAGATGCGCGTCCCGCCAGATGGTGGCTCGAATGCAACGTAAGCTTCTTGTTACGATTTTCGACCAAACGCTGAATTACGTGTGTGCACACCTTACGATCACCTATGGAACCTATAAAAAAGCGAAACAAATGCCTCAAATATGGTGCGGATACGAAAGAGACCACCAAGATTCGGATAGCGAGCTATACT